>CM060382.1:62546033-62667318 GCA_030545235.1 Helianthus tuberosus
GGAAATGGTCATCACTCACCACACCCAACAATTTTCCCTCACAACCCAACAATTTCCCTCAAACAATCAAAACCATCACGCCGTAAAAAATACGACGCGTTGAAAAGTTTACGCGTGAAAAATGGAGGTGGCGGTGGTGTTTTGTTATCTTCCACGCGTGAAGAAATTCCATCATGGTGAAACTATACTCAACCCCGCCTGCCCTTAAATAAATTGCATGTGAAAGACGGGGTAAGATCAAATAAAAAGTTTATTTTGCCTAAGTAGGATGAGAAGGAATCTTAACCATTCATTTTTTAAATCAATGGTTAAGATGAAAATGTAGGAGAGAAGAGGAGTGCAATGGTATCTTAGGAAAATCCTATTTATGGATTTTCTCTCTCCACATGCATATTCCACCCCTATTTTTTAAACGTTCATAACTTTTTTATACGACATTATTTTTTCATAAAAATTTCACCGTAAAATCGAGCGTCTTTTTATCTTTAATTTGAGTACCATATTGCTATATAAAATATGAAGACTAAAAAAACCCACTAAAATGTGTTGTATTTCTATGTTGTATAACATTTTTTTGTGCTGAATTTTTGTACTATAATTTTGTGTTAAATTTTTTTGTGCTGATTTTTTTTTGCTTATTTTTTTTTCTCAATTTTTTGTGCTGAATTTTTTTGTACTACATTTTTTTGCTTAATTTTTCCGTGCTATATTTGTTTGTACTACATTTTTTTGTGCTATATTTTTTTGTACTACATTTTTTGTGCTATATTTTTTGTACTATATTTTTTGTGTTAAATTTTTTTGTACTATATTTTTTTGTTGTATTTAAAAAAAAGGGTGCCACATGTCATTTTCACTCCTATTTAAAAGGATAAAAATGCCCTTCATTCCTACTTATTAGGAGTGCCACATATCATCATCACAATCCTTCTTAGGCTACTTAGGCAAAATCCACTTTTTAGTGGATACTTTTCCTTTTCCTTTTCCTGTGAAAGACTTTAACATGCATTCAAAAATTGACTTTGAAAGAAATTTTGGGCAGAAGGGGTGGTCCGCATTCAATTTGGGTTATGTTTGACTGACAAGCATAATGAAAAAAAAGTATAACAAATAAAAAAACGAGAAAAATGCCCGGATAGTCCTTGTGGTTTCGCCTTTTTTCACCTATAGTCCCTATCTTTCTAAAACTACTTGAATAGTCCCCAAGTTTTCAAGTTTTGTTCTCGGATAGTCCCTGGGTCTAACTTTAGTTTGTTTTCTCTGTTAAAATGATGTGAAATGACAAAAATACCCTTTCCTTAAAAGGCCAAACCATAGGGACTATCCGGGCATCTTCTTCATTTTTGTTTATAAAACCACACCACCACACTTCATCTTCAACCTCCACCCACCATCACTCTCCTCCACCCTCCACCCTCCACCATCACCGCCACAGTCACTCTGCAACTCCTTCTATCTTTATCACTCCCTTTTGTTGACCCATGTTGACTGAACCGAATCTGAATCTGAAGTGAACTCAAAGTTGACCCGACCCAACCCGCAAACTGAATTCAATACAAACAAAACCTGTTGACTGTTGTTTTGACTTGTTGAACCGATCTCATAACTGATCTGAACCGAGAGTGAATCGAACCTAGGTGAAACCTGAACCGACTGAACCAATCTTACCTGCACCTGTGATTTTTCGAAGTGTATCGAACTGAACCGAGAGTAACCTTTTCGACAAGTACACTCATAACTTCCATCTGTATCATCACATTGAGCATCGTGATCGCAATCATGAATTCCTCGTTCACACTCATTGATATTTGTATAATAAAAAAATGGTCAATCATTTCATTGGGGGTGAAAGTAAATTAGGAAAAAAAAAGCATCCGAACATGATATAAAAACTTACTCTTGCACTCCTCTGCAAAATATGGGTTGCCTTCATAACCTTCAAGACAACGACAACGATATCCGGGACCTCGATAATCTTGATCGCATTTGTTGTTTCCCTTGCATAAGAAATCGTCTGTGCCCTCTGCTGCGTCACAAGTCAAGTCTCCAATTGCCCAATCAAGTAACATCGGCATTCTCCTTACACTTCGAAAATCGTCTGAACCGACTGAACCGACTGAACCGAGAGTGAATCGAACTTAGGTGAAACCTGAACCGAGACGGCGTCGGCTCCGCCGGTTCTCTCCTCTCTCCGGTTCCCTCTCTTTATTTCTGATTTCGTCACTACTGAAAAGATCCCACGCCGTCGTGCACTGTCGTTCTCCGTCTCTGTTCACGTCGTCGCACCTCCGGTGCCTCTCTCTTCTCTCGCTCTCTTTTTCCCCACTGTGCACCACCACTCGAGTGGTGGCCGGTCGCACAAATCGTGAAATATAGGGGTGTTGCGTGGTGGTTTAAGACGAGCAGGAGGCTGGGTCGTGGTATGTTTGACGGTGACCGGAGGGGTCGTCGGATTGCCGACCGTCGCCAGTAAGTGAGGGTGAGGGAGAGATGATGAGGGTGTTGGCTGAATTATGTCTGTACATATGAGAATTAGGGTTCTAAAAACAAAAGGGAGTGATAAAGATAGGGACTATAGGTGAAAAACAAACTGAAAGGGTATTTTTGTCATTTCACATCATTTTAACAGAGAAAACAAAGTACAAAACCAACAAGAATCCAAACTTAACATCTGCAATATTGAGGCTAACGGCCGTTTATAATCTTGGAAGTTGGACACGCTAGCGCAATACAAAAAACAGTATCTGTGACCTTGAAAAATGTCCGATGACTGTCCGGCGTCTTCTCCAGCGCCTGGTTACCATTTCCGGCTGGATGATTGGGTTTAAACAAAACCGGTTGTAGTACAAGGGCAATAAACCAAATCTCTGACATTACGCTTGTACTACAAGCGTAACAACCATAACACAAATTAATTCCCAACCTATGCCATCAACCAAAACCAACACCCACATAACAACAATTTACCAAAAGCTCCTTTGGAGTGAGGACGATACACGTAATATCTAAGGCCATGTGTAGCCATAAAACCCGTTTGAGAGCGTTATGCGACACTTGGCACGCCACGTCATAAAGGGGTTTTATGGGGCGTTATACCACTAGAGACCGTATTAATAAAGTCTCTACATCGTCATTACTTAATTAATTAATTAATTATTAATTTTTTTAGTTAATTTCTAACTTTATAAAATTAAAAACCACTAGTTAATGCCCCGCCCGCGTTGCGGGACGTTTATTTCTTCACCAATTAAAACAAAACACTAACATAGTTTATAGTTTTGCTATAAAAAAAACTAAAACGATAAGAAAACTGTAATTTTAAACTGGGGGGCAAAACTGTAATTTGTTATGGCCAATGAGTGAGCGCTAGCGAAAAATAATTAAATTGAGTCAACCAATTAAAACAAAACACTACTATAGTTTTGTAAAAACGAAAACGATGGCAACATTGTAATTTTGAACTGGGGGAATCGTAAGTTTGATTGGGGTAAAATCGTAATTTACGAAAAAACTAAAACGATGACAATATCGTAGTTTTGAACTGAGTGCAAAATCGTAATCTTGACTGGGGTAAAATTGTAGATCGTCAAAATCTACAACGATGAAAAAAACTATAATTTTGAACTAGGACAAAAACGTAATTTAAAACTGGGGGCAAAATCGTAATTCAAAACTGGTGTAAAATCTTAATTTATTCGGACCAATGGGGAAGTTTTAGGCAACTGTCTAGCACTATTTCATCCATGGGTTTTGTATCTATATGAAATAATATATATACACACACTTGAAATTGTAACTTTTTAACTTTTTTCTTTTGTCTTATAGTAAATATTTGGCTAACTTTTTGCAGTCCATTGTCACCAACATACTCAGCGAAAAGTTCGGGGCGCCCCGGCCCACATGTAAATGCAACTGCTTGGGGCTATGTCTAAGGTCGACTCCTCGACCGCCATGAGACCGTGCCTCTGATACGCTCGAACCGGATGGGGTACTTAAACCATCGCACCCGTCAAATTTTAACCACATGGTCAAAAATAACAATTTGAAGCCCATGGTAAATCAACCCTAAAAACCAGATGTGGAATAGTTTTTTCCTCGATCATCAATCTCCAACACCTTGCCACCACCATAAAATTGCCATAGCCACCAACGCACCACCATCGCTCTTCTGTCTACAGCATCGGTTAGGACCCCAACCCAAATCACCACAGCGCCACCAGAACATTACCGAAGAGGAATCACCGGCCTCCCTCTCCAACTTCTCTGCCGCCCACACCACAATGACACCGCCGGTTCACACACACTCTCTCTCTCTGTAGGATCACCGGCACAACACCTCCACCACTACAAAACCACCACCGTGACGTTTTCCTTTATCTGTCTAAAAAGCATTTTATCTCTACAAACAACTCCAAATCCCCCATGTCGTGGTGGTAAGATTTGCTACAACTGCAAATCACACTATCGACGGCTTTGAAAATGGAGTTGGGCAGCTTGTCGGTGGCGACGGAGAGGTGGTTGTGGATGGAGGAATTAAGTAGAAGTAGCTTTGCTTCAGCTTGTTGTACATCAAGCTAAAAACACTTGTAAAAAATTCTATTGTAACCTCAAGACACAAACCCTTTTTGTAAATCTATTTAACAGGAAGAAAAGGGGTGAGTGAAAGATTGGGTGGGGTAGAGTACAATAATATAACAACCAATGAGAGAAAGAGTGAGAGAGTAGAGATAGAGAAGTTAAACAGTGATTATGTGAGTAGGAGAAATTTTGTTAAATAATATAGGGAAAATTTCATAAACTAAAAAAAGAACACTACAGTAAAATAAAAAAAAAACATTAAACTAAAATAAAATTAAAAACTCAAAGGTTATATTTTTTTCGATTCGCTCCTTTTGTGCCAACGCCATCTTTAACGCTTTTCTGTTTGGTATGTGCACGTTTAAATTTGTTATGTGCCCAGGTTTCGGGGACGGAACCTCTTTTAAGGGGGGTAGACTTGTAACGCCCCATAAATCGGTTAATATTAAAATAAATGAAAGTGAACAAAAAAACTAACTTAGTTGACGGGTTATGATAAGATATAAGTTAATGTTGGAAAAATGCTTGAATTAGATACTTATTAAACTTGGAGGGGTGTAATGTGTAAAGTTTTATTAGTTAGGGAATTATAAGGTAGAAACCCAAAAACACACCCTTGGGTGCGTGTCTGGGATCGATCGAACAGGAGAAAGCAGGGTGAAAACCCTTGCTCTTGCTAATTCACTCAATTGATCAAGAAATTCAAGTCTAATCTGTTGCATGTCTCAAGTTTATCGATTATCTATGCATACATAGTGAAGTGGTAAGTTTAATTTTCTGAAAAGATGGTTTGTAGAATGAGGGGTTAAACCCAATCGCGATTTCTTGTATCTATTGTGGGAAATCTGAGTTAGAATTGCTTTCTAGAACAAGAATCGTGTTTGATTTTAGGTTGCATGAGAGGTTGTAGTGAAAACCCACTTTGTGAAATTGTGTTATGATTAGGAAGATCATAATGATTATGAATGTATGTTATCTTGATATATGATCTTGTTTGTAATACTTAAATGCTAGATAAACTAATGTAGGAGGAAATGGTTATGCAACTAGAATAGATGTGAATGTTGGATGATGATGAACTAGTAAAATTGTGCTTTAAAGACTTGTACCTTATACTTAATTATGATGCCTACCAAGTGTTTGATGAAATGCTTAAGAGAATGAATGTATGTGTAACATATAAAATGGTAGAATGAAGTAAATAGACTAAATGAATGAATGAATGTTGTAATGTAGGCGTGCAGGAAGAAGGTACGAGCACTAGGAAAATGGAAAGCACGCAAGACCGAGGTATGTTCCGTTGCATACAAAACCTTACTTAAATTTTGTTAATAATTATGATGAACAATCCTAGTTATAATGAATATGGTGATTAGTAAGTGGATAGCAAATCCCTTGTGGATTTGATTATGCTAACGAATGTTATGATAAGCTATGCTAAGTCGACTGGTTCGAATTGAACAAGTCGAGTAAGAATAAGGTACCATCCGTTTAGAACGGGTGGTCATGAATGCAATAACGAATGTATAAAGTTCAATCCGTCTAACGGGTAGAATGAAGGATTTATGTTGAAGCAATCAACCCGATGTTACCGGGTTATAAGTGTATGTTGAATCTCATTATGAAAGTATATGCCATACCCATTTAATTGGGTAGTCGTATGCGTAAGAAGAATGAAAGTACAAAAACGAATGGAACTAAAACGATGCTATTGTAAGTGTAATAAGTATAATGACTAACTGTTTAAAGCTTTGTTGTTGAACGTAGGTAAATCCTCAATTTAGGCGACTTGGAGAAGTGGAGCGAGCACATGTTCATGATATGTCATATCAAGCGCTTCCGCTAGTTGCACTAATGTTTTGGATCAAAATTTCTATTTTGTACATCTTGTTAGTAGACATACATTTTAACATTTGATGTCTAGGTTTTTAGTAGTGTCTTGTCGTACGAATTGTTGAATGGTATTTGTCTTACTTTTGTTTAAAATAGGGGTATATCCGTCTTACGGACGGGTCATGCCCAATTTTTGTCAAAAGCATGTATTAATGTTGTTATTTTGAAGTCTTTTAATTACCTTTGTAAGTTAATTTTCAAAGTAGAAAAACGGTCCTTACACATTGTCTATCCCGCATAATCTCGGTCACTTCACGGTTCTCTTCCATACGTTTAGTCCCTAGTTCGTGTATGTCTTAAAGTCGTTTGTTTATCTCTGGAAATGCATTAGTCATTTCGAATCCCATCGACGATGACTCGGGCCTTTTCGATCTTGCAGCGTTTCTTCTTCTGGCGGGTCGTGGTAGCTCTTCCGCCGGCTCTTCCTCCAGAATATCATCGTTGACGTCGGTGTTTCGAGCATCGGAGGTTAGCGTTTCGGGTTCACCCGACTCGTTGGTTTTTGATCTCTTTGACGGCCTTTTATTTGTCGACCGACCGGTATTCGTAGGGACGTTGTGTAACACCCTTGTTATAATTTAACGTTTATCGTATAATTTAAACTCATAATCATGCAATTATAGTCACAAATATACTAAAAATACGGGCTTGTTAAAAACTTTTACAATTTAAAGTGATACAACATAATGTGGTTTAATTCGTCGTTATAGAATATCGACAAAACAACGTTGCGGAAGCTTTGTTTAACGTGTGTTCGGTTCTTGCTCGATGCTTGATCTTCATCGGGGACTCTCGACATTCACCTATGATCAAAACTAACTTAAAGGTCAGTTTTGATAATTAAATAACCAATATAACAAGGAATTTAGGAAAATCCAACATTTATATCTTGATCCACAAACAAACAATTGATTTCTGGCCTCCACCGTAACTTACGGTGGTCACTGTAAGTTACGGTGGCCCCTGAATGTCAATTTCCCCTACCGTAAATCAGGGGTATCCTACCGTAGCAATTTTAGCTCCACCGTAACTTACGGTGGCACCGTAAGTTACGGTGGCCCCTGCATCCAACCTTTCCATTCTTGCCGTTATTTGACACGAAAACTTTCGTATCTTTCAATCCGCTTATCCGTTTGACCTACCGTTTCTTCCTACATGATTGTAATTTAATCTTCCATCATATGGAGTTAAAATCCAACATTCGGATTAACAAAATTTAAGACTTTTAAGTCTTCGCTTATTACCCTTTTTACCAAATTTTGACCCGTTCGTAATCTATCAAGCAAACAAGTTTGTTTGACCCTTATCTCTCTTAAACCTATTAAATTCAATGATGTTTAACATTTTAGGGTCCAATTACAGGTTTATATACCTTCTTAAACCCATTTTCACTCATATGCTTATTTTGACCCGTTAAGGGTATTTAAGCACATTTTAAGCACAAATCACTTTTATTCGATTCTAAATACATATGTCCACATTTCTTATCAAATGATCTCCCACCACAACTATATTTGTGGTGGATTCAATGTGGTGAATTTATATATTCCAAATTTACCCTTCAAATCATTATTTTATGGCAAAGACTCTTTATAGAGTCATTGAACCAATATTTTACATTTTTCGCTTTTCATACTTATTCAAGGTATTTATTTCATCCTATCACTTATTTCCAAACAACATTTATGGTGCGTTTGCTCAATTTCGCTTACAAGGGCGTTTTAGTCAATTTTAGTCCTTCTTTACGACGAAGGACTTTTAGTACTTGTTTAACCCATAAATCCGACTTTCTAACTATAATTTTGATTAGAAACTATTATTTTTCTAAAACACCACAATTATAACTTAAATCATTCGGTTTGCCTTTAAGATAACCAAATATCAAATTTTGACTTTGTTTAACTCTTAGAGAGCCTCAAGTTCTAGGTGATGAGTTAAACCATTTTACATACCTGACTCGGATCAATATTTTGACACGTTTCGATACCTTGCCTTAATAGCCGCTAAGAAATAGCGAGGTATATATCCATTTGACATTCTTTCCTATAATCATATAACTCAACAAACCATTAGTCGATATTGTCAAAGGGTGATAATTTCACCTTTTGACCCGTTTATCTATTTAGTGATCTTCATCACTTCAACTAAATACCAATTTCATCTATAATGCTAATTTAAAGTCTACTAGCGAAAATACGAAATCAAGTATAATGTAACGAAACCGTAGTTACGTACCTTTTTAAGCACTCTTTTTAAACGCGTATTTCCACCGGCTTGTCCATTTGGCGATCCGGATTCCTTGCCTAAAGAGTTCAATTCACAATCCCTTTAGTACCCTTTTTATAAGTCTTAACGCACAATTTTTCCATATCCATCAAACATGCGTTTTTGTCCGATTTTCAACTTTCAAGCCTTCTTTGGGGCATTTTTACAAACACTTAACATGCAGAATTTTATATCTTTTATATTCTAATTCATGGCTTGTCACTTAGCCTAGATTAACAAACATTGAGCTATCATTTATAGAATTAAACATCATATTTTTCAGAATTCAGTTTCTATGAATCAATTTGCACTAGAATAGTCTTCTAAACCCTAGTGTTCATCATTTTTCCCAAAACCCATGAACCACCTTCAATGTGTTCATGAGATTTCCTGAATTTAGACATTATTTCACATGTTGTTGTCTAGGTTTTACTCCTAGACACTATATCATCCCTATTCTATCCACATAGCAAACATGCAACATCAGATTTCTACTTTTCTAAATTCATGAGAATTTCAAGTAGTGAATTCTTGTCAAATTTTACATACCTTATGATCTCCTTGCAATGGGGATCACTAATCTATGTTCGATTTTCGCTTAGAACTTGATTTGAACCTTCAATTTCTGAGATTTGTGAAGTTTTTGGGTTTGAAGAACCCTGGTCGCCCTTCCTTGCCTGGGTCGATCCTCACACACGCCCACAATATGTATTTGGGTTTTAATTTTCTTGTTTTATGAAATTAAGTTTCAAAGTTAGCAACATAAGCCCCTCATGTTTAGTTATTTATTAAATCAGTCACAACCTTCTTATTTTAAATCCACATTCCCCCTTATTAACTAAACCAAACAGTTCTAGTTAACTTAGCGGGTTCGGGGATATTTACGACTAAGTTTATTTTAGGTCCCGTTAACTCAGACCCTTTATAAACTTTATTTATCCATAGACCTTTATTTATCTTTTTATTAAATATTAGGTTTACTTACTTAAAAATCCTAATATTCACCGGGTAAATTTTACTACTAATGGTACTTTACCCGTCTTTTAGTATTAACGGGGTTTGATTACCAAACCCGTTTTCGGGGTGTTACACGTTGGCCCATTTGGGGCTATTCCGAAGAATTTGCCAACACTTTAAGTACGGGAAATTGCCTTGACCTTGTGTATACTCGATTAAGGCCGTTTGTGTAATGTCCTCGTCCTTGTGGCTACTTTTCCATCCGACAAAAAGGCGTTGGTAAACGGATTGGAAATTCGTGCACTTCTTGTTGATATCGGTCTACTTGTCCGATATCGAGTCCGTCGGCCAGTATTCGTCTCCTCTACCCATGAGCCTGAAAAAAAATTCTCGGAGTCGGCTCCAAAAAACGACTTTGCTTTGGTCGTTTGCTACCAAAAAAAAAACAAATAATTAATCCATAATCCCGAAAAAAAAATTACAAAAAAGAAAATAAAAAAACAAAAAATAAAAAAAAAACAGAAAATAAAAAACAGAGAATAAAAGAACAGAACATAAAAAACAGAAAATAAAAAAGGAAAAAAAATACCTATTTTGAGGTCCTCCGACACGATGATCCACGCTCGGGTTAACATATACTCCTCTTCGGCATCCCACGGTTGCACATTTTTTTTTCGCTAGGGTTTCCGTTTTCTTTTTATGTGGACGTTTGTTTTTCCTTTTTGTGTCTTCTCTACTTCCGGTTGTGTTTCCAGAACAACCTCGAGCTCGCGTAGTGGGGAGCCGAATGCTTGTGCTGATCCGAATGCTTGAGACGACTCCATTCCGTCCATGTTTTGATTCGGGTTTCAACCGTATAGATTCGCATCCAATGAAAGTGGTTGGTTCAAAAGGTTCATGAACCCGGTATTATGTTGATTAAAATCGACAAAACCAGATCTGTATGGGGTGGGTCGAATGGGAACCAGAGACATGGGACGGGTAGGATTGCTACTTTGGTTCGAGTCTATAACAACCCTCCTAAAACACCCCTAAACGCCCTTAATTCTACCCCGTATACTTGTAAACGGCCCTAAATAGTGTTAATATTTATAAAAATCGAATAAAAACAAGTATAGAGGTCCCTCGCGGGCCGCGACCATCTTAGATGGCCGGTTCGCAGGGCGCGACCAAGTGACGGCTGGCGAAGCCCCATGACGCCATGTGTCCCAATACTTGTCAAGGCTACATAGGTGACTCGCCCAAGCTATAGCCCTAGTCTAGTCCCTTGCGGGCCGCGAACAACTGACCTCAGTGGGTCGCGGGGCGCGAGCCGCCTTAAATCCAGCCTATAAAAGGAGGATGATGCCTCCGTCTTCAGTCGGTCATTTCTTTTCTTTGCTCTGTCCCTATAATAACAAAGTGTTTCTCGATATTATACCACTAAAAAGCGAAGCTCTACCTCATTGTAAGTATTATAACCCCTGATCACGTATTTGTTACCCTACCCAATTGATCTAGGGCTCCGTAACGCATGTCAAGGCTCTGCCTGACTCAGTTCGTTGGAGTTCTGTCTCGTGTTGTATGGCTAATGTGATTTGGGTTATCTTACTAATACGTGTGCATTGTTTAATTTTTAATAGATAATAACCTGGGGAATCACCAGGAAGCTATAGTATTATATAAGTTTACAATGTGAGTCATTCTCCTTTTGTCACCCTTTGTGATACCATTACTTCCAAAGTTTTACAAAACCCAAAATGTTATCAGTTATAATTATAGTGATTAAGTCGTTGTATTCTACAATTGCTGCCAGTATTATGGGGTTTGTATACAGTACTTGATAACCTTCACAATTGGGCACGGGTATCCAATGTGTGATATGACCATAGTCACAGATCCGTCGAGTGACAAGTACCGAACGAGTAATTAGATAGATATAAACATTGTAATCGCTCTCAATACTGTAAAACTATAAAACTTGTTTTGATTAAACTGGGATGCACTCGCCAGTATTTCTTACTGATAAAATCTTTTTAAAACGCGTTTCAGATAACTTAATGTGAAACTAATAGAAGCCAGCTGGAGAGCACTGAAGGCTTAAAGAAGTGGTTGTAAAAGTTACCTAAATAAAAAGGAGATTTGTTTTTAATAATTAGGGTTTTATCCCTATAAATGTATTATGAATGAAACTCGAGTTTTATCCCATTTATCAATTATACAAAGCTTGGTGTTTGAAACTTTGATAAACATTTGCTAACTACGGTCCTGATGTTTAAATTTCCCTGCCAAATTAATAAACACTGATACCACCGGCTTTGTGCATCTCGCGGCGCCCGCTCCCGGGGTAGGGGTCGGGGGTTGCGACAGAAGGTGGTATCAGAGCTACAGTCACTAGTTTAAGCCATTTAGGTGTCCTGCTAATACCTAAATTTTAATCAATCATGTTAGGAAATAATTTATGTGATTTTATGTAAATATATATATATTATTATTATTTTGTGTTGTTAGAGAATTTGTTAGTTTATAGTATGAGTGAGCAAGGTACATCCGACGCTTATCATCAATTAGCTAGTTCCCCAAAAGATGAAGGAACCTCATCTCAGCCAACCCCCTCATGATACTCTGCTGATACTGAGGAAGGAATCTTTATCTTTAAGGCACAGTCTGAGGAACCATTCCCTCCTAAAAAGAGAGGATGGTTTAGTAGAGGAACGCATGAGAGAAGGAAAAGAATGAAGAAATTACAACAACAGAGAGCATTAGCGAAAGCAAATAGGGAAGTGAATGCATAAACCCAGGAAGCAGTTAATAGACCATTACGGGAAGAGGAACTTGATAGGCAGTTAGCAGATTTTCATATGTTAGCCACTATTGTAGCAGACCCTAATCTGAACCAAATAGCTGAATCAAAACTGTTACCCTTATTCCCAGACTAACAAATGGAGTTAGAACCCAACCAGGAGAACCAATTCCCAATCCTAGCATTCGACCCCAATGAAATTCCTAGAATTCCTGCACCAAATCCCATAGCACAGTATACCGACCTGAACCCTTTAGACCCAGTTTGGAACGACGATAGGTATATTCAAAGTGTGTTAAACAACCCATACCCATACGAACAACCCATACCTCGATACCCTGACCCAGTACCAGCACCTATGCCACCCATGAGTCAAGGAAAATTGGAGGAACTTCGCTCATATGTCGACGAATTAGTTGAAGAGGGAAATAGAATCCGTCAGATAGGAGAGAAACTCGTCTGGAAGTATGACGAGCGTGAGATGCAGTATTGGACAAACTAGCACCTAGTACAATATAATATATATGTGTGTAATTTTGTACTTAGAAAATATATATATATATATATATATATATATATAGGAACATGATCAGGAGAGAACGCCTCAAAGTGTGAGAACGGTGAGAACGATTCTCAGCCACAAGATCTTAGTGGTTTGTGGCTTAGATTGACGCGGTGGCATTTTTGTAAATAATAGGGGCCTTGGAACTACCAGGAGGGGTAAAATAGGAAGATCCAAGCAAATGTGCACATGCTAATCACATGCCATTTCCCCCCATCATATTTAAACGACAATAACTTTTTTATACGTGATTATTTTTCGAAAAAAATACACCATAAAACTCAGCGTTTTTTAATCTTTCCAACGAGTATACTATTGATATACTTTTCGGAAAAAAATTAACTGGGTTTTATGGCGTTTTTCTGAACTGAGTGTTTTATGGCGTTTTAGACTAGGTATTTTCATGGCGTTTTTCTGAACTTTCTCCATAATAGCGCATCCCACATAATAACGCATGCCACATATTAGAGCATCTGTTAGAGCATCTAGTACTAGAGCATCTATTAGAGCATCTGATTAGAGCATCTAGTACTAGAGCATCTATTATCTGATTAGCGCATCAAACAATAGAGCATCTGCTGCTGCTCTATTCTGCATTGCTTGCATACTGCATTTGTTTTCTAAGCCTACATTTCTAACAATGTTTTTCTGAACTAGGTGTTTTTATGGCGTTTTAACTATGTATTTTCATGGCGTTTTTCTGAACTGAGTGTTTTATGGCGTTTTCAACTGAGTTTTTTCATGGCGTTTTTCTGAACTGGGAGTTTTATGGCGTTTTTAACTGGGTATTTTTCATGGCTTTTTTCTGAATTGGGTGTTTTATGGCGTTTTATTTGAACACCCAGTTCATGTGAGTGAGTTTTTTGATAATATTACCCCTTAGTGTAATTTAGCATCAATGCCACATGTCACTACCAAAATCGTTCTCACCGTTCTCACACTTTTCATCGTTCTCTCTAATTCCTGACCCTATATATATATATATATATATATATATATATATATATATATATATATATATATATATATATATATATTATGGACTAGAATACCCACTAAAATGTGTTGTATTTCTATGTTGTATAACATTTTTTTGTGCTGAATTTTGTACTATATTTTTGTGTTAAATTTTTTGTGCTGATTTTTTTTTGCTTATTTTTTTTTCTCAATTTTTTGTGCTGGATTTTTTTGTACTACATTTTTTTGCTGAATTTTTTCGTGCTATATTTTTTTGTACTATATTTTTTGTGCTATATTTTTTTGTACTACATTTTTTGTACTATATTTTTTGTGTTAGATTTTTTTGTACTATATTTTTTTGTTGTATTAAAAAAAGGGTGCCACATGTCATTTTCACTCATATTTAAAAGGATAAAAATGCCCTTCATTCCTACTTATTAGGAGTGCCACATGTCATTATCATAATCCTTCTTAGGCTACTTAGGCAAAATCCACTTTTTAGTGGATCATTTTCTCCTGTGAAAAAGACTTTAGCATGCATTCAAAAATTGACTTTGAAAGAAATTTTGGGCAGAAGGGGTGGTCTGCATTCAATTTGGGTTATGTTTGACTGACAAGCATAATGAAAAAAAGTATAACAAATAAAAAAGGTCAAGCTATCTACACACTTCTTGGTTCTACACACTTCTTGGTGTGTAGATAGTCACCTAAAAAGGTGTTTTTTGTTTTATATGAACACCCCTGCAGTGTCGAGCTGTGGTTAAAACACAGCGTTTTGGTCCGGTTAACCAGACAAAGACTGATGGGTGTCCGGTTTTTTTAGCTATTTTAGGTTGTGTTCACATTGGTTCTCGCGGTTCTCGCAATAAGGGTGGTTCTCGCATGAACTCCTCCCTATATATATAGAGAGGGAGAGATATAAAAAGAGTACTTGATAACCTTCACAATTGGGCATGGGTATCCAATGTGTGATATGACCATAGTCACTGATCCGTCGAGTAGTAATTTGGTAGATATAAACATTGTAATCGCTCTCAATGTTGTAAAATTATAAAACTTGTTTTGATTAAACTGGAATGCACTCGCTAGTATTTCTTGCTGATAAAATCTTTTTAAAACGCGTTTCAGGTAACTTAATGTAAAGCTAATAGAAGCCAGCTGGAGAGCACTGAAGGCTTAAAGAAGTGGCTATAAAAGTTACCTAAATATAAAGGAGATTTGTTTTTAATAATTAGGTTTTTATCCCTATAAATGTATTATGAATGAAACTCGGGTTTTATCCCATTTATCTATTATACAAAGTTTGGTGTTTGAAACTCTGATAAACATTTCATAACTACGGCCCTGATGTTTAAGTTCCGCTGCCAAATTAATAAACATCGATACCACCGACTCTGTGCATCTCGCGGCGCCCGCTTCCGGGGTAGGGGTCGGGGGTTGCGACAGGGTCCGCACTCGAACGGGGAGGAATAAAATCGCGGTTGAAGGGTTTTTTTTATAAAAATTCTAGATTTTTCTAAAAAAAAGTAGAGAGAAAGAGGGTTTGAAAGTATGTTGGTTGTATTGGATTTTATAAAAAAATGGGATATTGGGGTATATTTATATGAGAGATGGAAAATTAATTGAATTTAATTTTTTTGTACTTTATGACCGTTGCAAACGGTCAAAAAATTTGAAATCATCTTCCTTCACACCTCGAACATCATCACGGGAACAACCAAAATCAACCCCATAGCGCCGCCTGTTTTGGTGTGCGCAGGCTCCATTGGGCGCCATGTCTCAATTCCTCACCCGGTCGCACCCCATTACACATGCACTGATACATATGGATGGAAGCTGAGATTTCGAAATGCCACATGAGCAATTGTGTAATTTACTCAACATGTGATTTTTCTAAACATACAACTTAATCTATATTACTATATAAAGCATTTCTTATGTACAAAATGGTAAATTCCGATCAAATTTTAAGATAGCATATGAAGGGTCAAGTTAAAATGCCTAATTTTTTACCATTTTCTTCCGTTCATACCTCTATTACCTTGATTAGTGGCATTTATGTTTAATAAATCTATACTATATATTAGATTATTTATAAATAATAAAAAAATAAGCTTATGGATAATAAACTCATCACATTCATCAAGAAAGATATATTCATAAATGTTATGAATGCACCATAATGTGGTGACTCTCCACATATGTAACCACCATCTCTTCATGTCCTTTGTATTAATGTAAGAACACTATATATAGAGTTCTTTGTATTATATGTTGATATCTCAATGAAAAAGAATTCATATTAACTTATTCTCTATAGTCTTGTTCTCTCATGTTTAGTATAGTTGTATATGGATTTTGCTAATAGACCATTGTTTTACAACACGTTATCAGCACGAATTGCAACAAGATCTTCATATCCATGATTTGGTTTTTCTTTCATCCATTCAGGTAACAATACACAAAGCTCATATTTCTACTTAGTAATTGTTTTATTATTTTAGACATCTTGAATAATGTTATCGTATCCATGAAAAGTGAAATTAAGAGTAGAAACAATTGACCTGCAGCCTTTCACCTTGGACTTCATGGCTCCATGTTTTGTCCTCATTTTATTGTTTTTGTATATAATCATAACTAGAAAATTTGGATTTAGTTTTGTGAATATTTTGATGGCATAAAAGTAACTGAGGAGAAAATGTCTGAAAAATAAATTATATTTGATTTGTTTTCAAAAAATAAATAAATAACAACGTTTACAGCCTTTGAAGATTTTTTTTTCATGCAATTGCTTACGTTCTTCATTAGCATCAAATAAAAAAATGTGTGACTTCTACTTTATAAAATCGGACTCTTTCATGCCATTTACTACATTTTAGATTTGTAGTATTTCAGATTTCCCCCAATATTATCATTAAGTCATCATGACTCGTGACCTCATTATTTTTTTATGTATATTTTTTTTTCTTTTGGTTGTTCTTATATGGGCTCGATGAAAATTTTGCCTAGGTTAACTAGTCATAATCTATTATTCATCCATTATAAACCAGAAATACAATGGTTTTCGATCAAGAAAAAAAAAATCTTTCTAGTTTCTCTAATTGATTATTTGCAATATTGTAACTAATTTCTTACACCTCTTGGTTATCTCCCTTTTATCATTAAATATTTTATTGGATTTCAATGGAAGTTTTGGTACACTAAACTGAATAGGTATGTTTCATTAACGGTTTGAAAAGTTGAAGTATATAGTGAATTTATGCGTTAGTTTAGTTGTCCCAAATATGCAATATTTATTTAAATCTCCACAATTGGTCATTTTGAAACTACTCTAAAGATTTTAATAATATAATTCTACTTGTATGTCAACTAACTCTTGGAAGATTTAGTTTTGGTTTTTGAATTGTAATCGACTTATTACTTGTGGGATAAATTGTTTTTATTATATTTTATGGTTACTAATTATATAGCCTTTTATTGTTGTCCTAAATTTTATACAACACGTTGTTGGGGTTTCAAAGAGACATTACAAATTCTAAATCATTATGTGCTTTTATTATTATGGTTATGAGTTTTGATATCATTATGTGCTTTTATTATTATAGTTATGAGTTTTGATTGGCCAATTAATTAGTTTTTGGGGTTTCAAAGAGACATTACAAATTCTAAATCATTATGTATTTTTTATTATTATGGTTATGAGTTTTGATATCATTATGTGCTTTTATTATTATGGTTATGAGTTTTGATATCATTATGTGCTTTTATTATTATGGTTATGAGTTTTGATTGGCCCATTAATTAGTTTTTGGGGTTTCAAAGAGACATTACAAATTCTAAATCATTATGTGCTTTTATTGTTATGGTTATGAGTTTTGATATCATTATGTGCTTTTATTATTATGGTTATAAGTTTTGATTAGTCCATTAATTAGTTTTTGTTATTAGTATTTAGACAATTTGTAATGAACTACCAAAATACAATTGGTATTAAAATATGATGTCTAATAGTTCTATTTGAAAATAATCATTAGTGCAATTATGTTAATGAATTTACAATAATGCACATGTTTGTATGATAATATGTTATAATATGACAACTACTTAGTTAACTTTGTTGTATATCATTGTTATTGCAATTGTATAAGCCATTTAGTTGCTATTAGATATTTAAATATGTGATTTAATTATATAAAATATTTGTGTGGTAAAAGATATTATTTGCAAATTAACATGAAGAGATGGTGGTTACATATGTGGAGAGTCACCACATTATGGTGCATTCATAACACTCCCCCTTGACTATCCACATGATGAAATATAATAGTCTACTATTCTTTTAATACGCTAGGTGACATATCTGATCCAAAAGTATCAGGGGGAGAAAATACGCGCTGCACTCTTTTTTCCTTAGCTATGGTTTTATCCCACTGGGTTTTCCTAGCAAAGTTTTTGACGAGACAGCATCACCTAGCGTATTAAAAGAATAGTAGACTATTATATTTCATCATGTGGATAGTCAAGGGGGAGTGTTATGAATGCACCATAATGTGGTGACTCTCCACATATGTAACCACCATCTCTTCATGTCCTTTGTATTAATGTAAGAACACTATATATAGAGTTCTTTGTATTATATGTTGATATCTCAATGAAAAAGAATTCATATTAACTTATTCTCTATAGTCTTGTTCTCTCATGTTTAGTATAGTTGTATATGGATTGCTAATAGACCATTGTTTTACAACAATAAATACATTCTATTATACATATGTATTTGGACTAAAGGACTAATCAATAAACCAAAATTAATCAAATTTAATATAAAATGTGTTTTGTAATTCGCCACAACGCACGGGTTACCCACTAGATAAAATAATGTTGCAGTATACTATATAGTGTTTATCATATGAATTTCCATGATTATCATAAGGGTTTCCCGTGCATTGCCGCCGCGAAGTGCGAGTGCTTTTATATATACACACACAACGCATATATGATTTTAACGTTTTTAGGTTTAAATTATGTTCTCAGCCCATATTATCGACTTTGCTGCAACGCGCGAGTTACCCACTATAAATAATTAATATGCAATAACTTTATAAGAATACATCGATCAACTAGTTATTAAACGTTACACATTGGTAATCTTAAACGGTATTAGTCAAAACCCCAAAAATATTTCGATGATCCTACTTGACCCGACAAAAAAAAAATCCATTCGGCTATAAACACCACAAAAAATCGTGGTCGTGATGAATTTTTTTTGCAGGGTCCGTCACTAAATATAAATAGAGTAAATTACAAGTTTTGTCTTTTATGTATATACCAAATTTCAACGCATTTCCTTTACCTTTAAAATTGATAAGATTTTTACTTTATTTTTCCAAATCTTACACGATTTGTCCTTTGACCATAACTAGTTTATTTTTTAAGTTAAGTTAGGTCATATGTAACACACATGAGGGCTATTTATCTTTTCCCTGTCATATACCACCATTTGTGGCCACTATCACCACCGCCTGAAACCATCACCATCAACTCCCCTATTATCGCCGGAAACAAGCCTTATGTCACCCAATCTGATCATATAACCAACATACTACCTTGGGAACCCACAACTGTCATCGGGAATAATAACTAGCAGCGATTTAAGGTCGGACCAGTTGACCAGTAACCACGGTGGGACTGGATCTGGATGGGATCCACTATAGTGATGACGGGAAGAACACCCATGATGACCGATCTAAACAAGAACAATGAGTAATGGAGAGTAATGGTGGTGGTTTCTCTAGTTTGAGGCTTCACTTCCTTCTCCGGTGAGATTTAAATTAGTTGTGGACAATAAACGTTTCATTTTTCAGATCGATTGAACCGGTGAATAGACTAAAACAATACGAAAACGGATCTAAACCATAAATCTCACGAAATCGGAGCTCGGTTGGTTTAAACCTCACGAAATCGAAGCGAAACCTTAAGTAAAATCGGAGCTCGACGTACGAATCGGAAAAGGTGTACTTGATCGCAGGGGCGGACCTAGCATAGAACAAGGGGCAACCCCCGTTGCCCCTTAACGTTCCGGCAGCAGTGTAAATTTTGGACAAAATTGATGTTTTTTCGATTTTGTTGCCCCTTTTTAGAGAAACGTTGCCCCTTTAGTTTTTTTCTAGATCCGCCACTGCTTGATCGGAAAAGCACACGAGTGGGTGGTGGTATTTTTTTGGTGTTGACGGCGGTGGCTTCACGCTGCAACAACCACCACGTTTAGGAAGGAGGAAACGGCGAGGGGTGTTTAGGAGTCTCGTCGTTCAGATCTGGTTAAAAGTTGAAGATCGGTGGTTATTTATGATGGCATTGATGGTGTTGACGGTGGTGGAGATTGCTGGCAGACAGGGGTTTAATATTTTAAGTATTTAGTTATTTACATTTTTAGTTCTTGAAATTGAGAACTGGCAAAATTATCCATGTTCAGATTTAATTAAAAAAAACTAACTAGGTTAGGGTTAAAGGACATAACGTGTAGAGGAAAATACCCAGATAGTCCATGTGGTTTGTCCATTTTTCACCTTTAGTGTAACACACAAATCGCGTAATATAACAACACGCGGCGGAAACAGTGAGGAGTCACGTTACAAATTCCTCATAACACATGGTACTAAATTGTTTCATTGTGTTAACATTGTTTTACAATACAAAGAATACATGTAATTGTCTTTTGTTTAAAGAAGTCGAAGCCCCGGATGCAATCCTATGTGTAGCATGCTTGAATAATCAAAGCCTGAAACATATGTGAAAAAGATGTCAACAAAGAATGCTGGTAAATACATAGGTTTTGTTAGCCAAATTAATGGCAAAAGGTTTGGTATTGCAATACATTGACTACTACGAGAGTTGTCAATTGAAAATAAACTCTTTGAAACCGATAAATGGCAAAAAGTTTAGTATTGCAATAACGGTTTACGTATAGAATACGAAAATAAACTTGTAATTATGATTACAAATTACGTTGGAAATACGGTTAAATTAAAAATTTTACAATTTGAGAATTATATAACATGATGTAATTGAGTTCGTCGTTTAAAAGTAACGACGAAACGACGTGCGGAAGCTTGTATCTTGATCGTGTTCGGTTCTTCGTTGAGCTTGATCTTCATCCGGGTACCCTTGACAATTACCTGCGATCAAAACCAACTTATAAGTTAGTTTTGATGGCTTATAAACGAGTTTAAACAAGTTAAATTGCAAAAACGAACCAAACAGACAAAAATCCAAACTCTGCAGTCTGTCGCGGGGCGCGACATGCTTAGAGCATTTTCTCGCGGGCCGCCAGGAGCTCTGGCGGGGGGCGACCGCTTTGGACTTCTCCGTCGCAGGGCGCGACGGGCTCATTTCGATAGAATGTTGTTTCTTTGGAGCTGCAGTTGCCCAGCTATAGTTTTAGTCGAAAAACGAACTTCAAAGTGTCATAACTTTTTATCTACTTATCCGATTTACTTGATTCTTTTTCCTATACGATTGAAATTTAATTCTCCATCCCATGGAGTTAAAATCCAACATCTGAATTCACAAAATTTTAGATTTCAAGCTCTCGGCTTAAAATTCAATTATGACACTTTTTGACCCGTTCGTGATTTTATCGAACAAACTTGTTTATTACCTTTAAAATATCATGCATATAACGTTATATCAATTTACTAATATGCAAAGTTAAGATTACGAGTTTCTTATGCAATTCTTGACCCGTTTTACACATCTACTCATTTTGACCCGTTAAGGGTATTTAACACTTTCAAGCTTAAATCACGCTTCTTTTAGTTTACTTTCTATCTCCAATTCATACTTATCCCAAGGATTCAATTTATCAAAATGCTTATTTCTAAACAACTCTTAAAGGTTGTTTGCCCGATTTACCCACCAAAGGCGTTTTGGTCAACTTATTTCCTCTTTTTACGACAAAGGTCCTTTGCTAAGGTATTTGACCAACATTGCATTTTTAACTATAAATCTATATATATGCGTACCTGGCTCGAGTCAACATATAGACCCATTTTAATACCTTGCATCCATAATATGCTAATTCATAGCACCGCTAAATCATAACCGTTTTATCCTATGCGCATAAGACTAAACAAGCACTTATTAGTCATTATTTGTTAAATGGTATCCACATTACCATTTGACCAGTTTGGTCTAAACGACCAAACATTTTGCGCTTATATTGGAATGGTATTTATTTACCATTTCATTAAATAACTCGATTCATATTTCTCACCCTTTAGCTATGTCTCTTAAACCCTTTTTCTTTCGCGTTTATCCCGACATAACTTATGTCACTCAGTGTTGTTTTATATTTCAACTTTTATCTATTTATTCGTGACCAAATCACCGTTTCCCCTTTTTATTCGTTTAGGCTTACTTATAAAGTAGTCATTCGAAAACCCATTTTATCTTAGTCTTTTCATGACTAATTTACTGTTTCACCCCATTTTACCATTAAACATGGTTTCTATCATTTATATTAGTTCCGACCCGTATCTTTTCGCGTCGGAAACCATATTTCGAATATTATCTTTATGTATTCATAACTTATAGAATAAACACGTATTCTACAAAAAGGTGTAAGTTTTACTTGCCTCGCATCCAAGCCACTCTTTTCTCTTCATGCTTGATTTGTTTGACCCGCTTTCTCCGCAAGCTTCACCTAGCTTGTTAAGCGTCAAACTATAATCATAATTCGCAAGATGGTTAGTTTAGTCATTGCTAATCACGACTACTCCACCTCACGTATTTTCTATCAAAATTATCATTCGATCTTGTTAATGGTCAGTTTGACTTTTCAAAAGTCAACTGTCCTTTTTTAATGTATGAAATGCACAATTGAGTTCAACGAACCCACTTAAGCATTTCTTCGACTTTTCGGTAGTCGCTATTTTTAGGCAACTAATTTAACTGCATTCATCAACATAGTTTATGTATATCATAAAATCATCTAAATATATAAAACTCGTTCTTTCATTAGGCAAATTCTACGGGTTCCATCTATAAGTGAAACCCGTTTCATCATGTCATTAGGTATTCCTTCGGTTACCTGTTCAAATCAAGTTCTATATTCAAACTAATTGATATCATGGTTTCAAACCTCCATATTCATGAAATAATTTACCAATTTCATTGCAACATTCAAAAACCCATCTCAATCATGTATGAACAAGTACTCAATCATGTAATTTGTTCAAGTACCTTGTTTCTACTATCAAATATGATGATTTTAAACACAAACTTATCATCATCTTCACTATTAAATCAACACTCGCTTCTTAGTTTACTTGTTAATCAGTTACAAGTAACATTACTTCAAGTTCTTCATAATTTCATCATAACTAACGAAATTATACATACATAAACACTAAATTTCAACTTTGAATCATAATCCAACGATCTATTTGCAAGTAACCTACTTGTCTCAAATTTCAACTTTAACCAATCTAGGTTTTATGACATACCTTATGATCCCCACGACTAGGTGATCGTTTCTATGTATTCATGCATCGATTTTGGCCTTGAATCAAGCTTCAATTTGGTGATTTTGTTGAGTTTAGGGTTTGAGCTCCATAGGAGCACCTCCTGGCCATCTTCACGCATGCACACACACACTCTTGTGTGTGTTGTGTTATATTTTTATGTTTATAACACCATTTTCAAGTTGTCCGACTTTGGTCCCTCATGTTTGGTCGGTTATTAAGTAGGCCACAACCTAGTTATTTCTAACAACATTCCCACTTATTAACTAGGTTAAATATTCCTAGTTATCTTAGTGGGTTCAGGGAATTTATGACTCTGTTTATTTTAAGTCCCGTTAACTCGGGCCTTTTTATCCATTTTACTTCTTGAAAGTTCTTATTCGCTTTTTAATTAATATTAAGATTATTTATTTAAATCCTAATATTTACCGGGTTACTTTTACCACTAACGATACTTTACCCGTCTTTTAGTATTAATAGGGTTTGATTACCAAACCCGTTTTCGGGGTGTTGCAAGTCTACCCCGTTAATGAGGTTTCGTCCCCGAAACCTTATTTATGTAGTTCATTAACTTTAGACTAAACGAACTTAGTTTCGTTTTTTATGATATTCATTCTTTTAGTGTCTTTTATGTGTAAGTCCTCACTGACCGAGGCTTTTACCTCTTATTTCTTATCCTTTTCACCTTTTTTACTGAGTTGTTACTTGACCACTTAGTCTCATCAGTCTGTTAACATGTTTATCCCACGCTTGTCTTATATTAACAAGCGCTTTGTATTTGTCATGACATTTTCTTAACTTTGATTAGTTTTACTGGCTAGACTAATTAGTCGCCGTCACTTCATATCCCATCATCCGGGTATACCATTTTGCCATCTCCGACCTTATGTATGTCTTACTATTTCCTAACCACCTCATACTACTTATTTTGTTAAAACGTTATTTCTCACTAAAAACTGAATTTTTGTTTAACGTTTTATCTTTAACTTACGTCAATTACTCATATCAAGGAAATTGACAATCAGTAATTTATTCCTTTCCTTTCTCGCTTTACACGGGGAATAATAACTAATTCCCTCGTTTTACACTATTGACACGTAGGTCCTTTCACCATTTTAAGTTTAGAAATCATTCATTTTCATTCTTGAATTTTATGGACCTTGACCGTGGTCTAAGGCTACATTTGTTTTCTTTCGGATTATCCTTCCGACTCTTTGACTTCTTACATCATTTACACCTCGGTTTGTTCTTCACTTACCATTATCTGGTTCATACATATGTTTCTTTACAACCCGTTACCCAGGTTCTCTATCTTAATGTTTTTAACTCTCCAGTTTCACTGGTTTGCGTTTTCCTTTCTACATTTTCCCATAACCTTTTATTTAGATTTGTTAATGTCTCGCGCTTTTATTTATTCGGTCTGCGCTTACTTACGTTATCAAGCGTTGTTCTTAATTTAACTCGTTTGACTTGTTCGTGTGAAATTTCATCACTTGTGAACGTCAAACTTCATTCTTTATTCGACCCGTTCAACTTTAAAATAATTGAACGTAGTTATCAAAATTTCTGTTTGCAAATTCTCATCGTCTTTTAGTCATGACTCATAATCCGTGTCTTTTGACTTTCTATTTCGCATTCCCGTCTCTTGGTTTACGCATACTTTCAAAATCCTACCCATCAACCGGGTGTTATACCAAAGTCATTATTATTGTAACCTTTCCGGTATGCATTAAGACTTCGCTTTGATTTATTTGGTCGTCTTAGCGAGATCCATCGCTTTTATTCAACCAATTCTTTTATTCTTTATGTGACCATCCTTGATGGCCTTATAGATTCTAAGTGACGATTATCATCGTCATCCTTTCTTTACTACGACCAAAGTTAACAACATTGATTATCTTTTTCGTGTGGGCAATACCTTCGTTTTTATGACCCTGCGGATCATCTATACTTTGGTTTTACTTGCCCATTTTGTCAACCATGGCTCTTTCGTCCAAAATGACTTATTTTCGTGAATTTTCCTTAGGTCATTCCTTTATATCTTCATATATGTTAATCCTTGTCCCTTCTCTCGGGCTCGTTATCCTAATGTAATACGCTTCCGTCACCCGACTGTGCGTTTACATTATTATCAAATATTTTGCTCATTTGATTCATTTGGGTACTTTTTAATTTGTCCCACTTACCCCGTCCTTCCTACATCGGACGTAAATGTGTCCATCATAAGAAGTTCATGGTATCATGTGTTTACTACTTACTTGGCCAGAGTAAGCGATCAACACATGACACACGTGACCTTTTTATAATTTTCACATCACGCCCTATGTAAATAACGCCTCTATTTATTTCCGTATTCTTGATTTCGTTCAGTAAAACTTTACTTAGTTGTTATGTAACAATCATTAGTTTTACCTGTTTTTGTTATTGAACATATAAAATGTTTTCCTTTCTATCGAACTATTTTACAATCACATTCGTTGATGTGATCATTACCTTTCTCAATAGCATTATATGAGAGTTTTCCACTTGGATAATTACCCCCGTCCAAGTTTCCATATGAACTAATCCTGTTATTTCTTTGTTATTCATCATCGTGAATAACACATGTTTCTATTAAATTTCTCTTGGAAACATCATCCTGAATAGATATCCTATTCAGGTTTTCCAAGTTTTATCACATATATGCAACTGTCATTCCCTACGTGTTTGTTGCATATTATTACTTGTGCGATTAAATTTAAAAGCGTGCACCTGGTAATGCTTGCCCTAATGGGCTTCTCTTGCCGTTAACCTTGTTCGCGATCGCTACGCGATTTAGGTCCTTGATGAGTATGCTCTACTTGTCATACCTCGGACCGTTCCACCGTCATATCCGCAATTCGTTCAACTCTCGTCATCTTCAGATGTGAGTGTCTTTCAATTAAAACATTCACAAAAGTTAGTAATGTCGACATCAACAATCGCCCGTATTATAATACAAGGCTTTTCCACTATAAGTGTCAACACACGTAATTTCGTTGACTATATCTACCCTTTATCGATTTGATTGGTGTAACGTGTATTACACAATAACCCTATGTGTTGTTCTCAACACTTTAATCATACTAAGCTTGTATCTTGATCGTGTTCGGTTCTTCGTTGAGCTTGATCTTCATATGGGTACCCTTGACAATTACATGCGATCAAAACCAACTTATAAGTTAGTTTTGATGGCTTATAAACGAGTTTAAAAAAGTCCGAATTGCAAAAACGAACCAAACAAACAAAAATCCAAACTCTGCAATCTGTCGCGGGGCGCGACATACTTAGAGCATTTTCTCGCGGGCCACCAGGAGCTCTGGCGGGGCGCGACCGCTTTGGACTTCTCCGTCGCGGGGCGCGACGGACTCATTTCGACAGAATGTTGTTTCTTTGGAGCTGCAGTTGCCCAGCTATAGTTTTAGTCGAAAAACGAACTTCAAAGTGTCATAACTTTTTATCTACTTATCCGATTTACTTGATTCTTTTTCCTATACGATTGAAATTTAATTCTCCATCCCATGGAGTTAAAATCCAACATCTGAATTCACAAAATTTTAGATTTCAAGCTCTCGGCTTAAAATTCAATTAAGACACTTTTTGACCCGTTCGTGATTTTATCGAACAAACTTGTTTATTACCTTTAAAATATCATGCATATCACGTTATATCAATTTACTAATATGCAAGGTTCAGATTACGAGTTTCTTATGCAATTCTTGACCCGTTTTACACACCTACTCATTTTGATCCGTTAAGGGTAGTTAACACTTTCAAGCTTAAATCACGCTTCTTTTAGTTTACTTTCTATCTCCAATTCATACTTCTCCCAATGATTCAATTTATCAAAATGCTTATTTCTAAACAACTTTTAAAGGTTGTTTGCCCGATTTACCCACCAAGGGCGTTTTGGTCAACTTATTTCCTCCTTTTACGACAAAGGTCCTTTGCTAAGGTATTTGACCAACATTGCATTTTTAACTATAAATCTATATATATGCATACTTGGCTCGAGTCAACATATAGACCCGTTTTAATACCTTGCATCCATAATATGCTAATTCATAGCACCGCTAAATCATAATCGTTTTATCCTGTGCGCACAAGACTCGACAAGCACTTATTAGTCATTATTTGTCAAATGGTATCCACATTACCATTTGACCCGTTTGGTCTAAACGACCAAAAATTTTTGCGCTTATATTGGAATGGTATTTATTTACCATTTCATTAAATAACTCGATTCAGATTTCTCACCCTTTGGCTATGTCTCTTAAACCCTTTTTCTTTTGCGTTTAGCCCGACATGACTTATGTCACTCGGTGTAGTTTTATATTTCAACTTTTATCTATTTGTTCGTGACCAAATCACCGTTTCCCCTTTTTATTCGTTTAGGCTTACTTATAAAGTAGCCGTTCGAAAACCCATTTTATCTTAGTCTTTTCATGACTAATTTACTGTTTCACCCCTTTTTACCATTAAACATGGTTTCTATGATTTATATTAGTTCCGACCCGTATCTTTTCGCGTCAGAAACCATATTTTGAATATTATCTTTATTGTATTCATAACTTATAGAATAAACACGTATTCTACAAAAAGGTGTAAGTTTTACTTACCTCGCATCCAAGCCACTCTTTTCTCTTCATGCTAGATTTGTTTGACCCGCTTTCTCCACAAGCTTCACCTAGCTTGTTAAGCGTTAAACTATCATCATAATTCACAAGATGGTTAGTTTAGTCATTGCTAATCATGGCTACTCCACCTCACGTATTTTCTATCAAAATTATCATTCGATCTTGTTAATAGTCAGTTTGACTTTTCAAAAGTCAATTGTCCCTTTTTAATGTACGAAATGCACAATTGAGTTCAACGAACCCACTTAAGCATTTCTTTGACTTTTCGGTAGTCGCTATTTTTAGGCAACTAATTTAACTACATTCATCAACATAGTTTATGTATATCATAAAATCATCTAATTATATAAAACTCGTTCTTTCATTAGGCAAATTCTACGGGTTCCATCTATAAGTGAAACCCGTTTCATCATGTAATTAGGTATTCCTTCGGTTACCTATTCAAATCAAGTTCTATATTCAAACTAATTGATATCATGGTTTCAAACCTCCATATTCATGAAATAATTTACCAATTTCATTGCAACATTCAAAAACCCATCTCAATCATGTATGAACAAGTACTCAGTCATGTAATTTATTCAAGTACCTAGTTTCTACTATCAAATTTGATGATTTTAAACACAAACTTATCATCATCTTCACTATTAAATCAACACCCGCTTTTTAGTTTACTTGTTAATCACTTACAAGTAACATTACTTCAATTTCTTCATAATTTCATCATAACTAATGAAATTATATATACATAAACACTAAATTTCAACATTGGATCATAATCCAACAATCTATTTGCAAGTAACCTACTTGTCTTAAATTTCAACTTTAACCAATCTAGGTTTTATGACATACCTTATGATCCCCACGACTAGGTGATCGTTTCTATGTATTCATGCATCGATTTTGGCCTTGAATCAAGCTTCAATTTGGTGATTTTGTTAAGTTTAGGGTTTGAGCTCCATAGGAGCACCTCCTGGCCATCTTCACGCACGCACACACACACTCTTGTGTGTGTTGTGTTATATTTTTATGTTTATAACACCATTTTCAAGTTTTCCGACTTTGGTCCCTCATGTTTGGTCGGTTATTAAAGAGGCCACAACCTAATTATTTCTAACAACATTCTCACTTATTAACTAGGTTAAATATTTATAGTAATCATAGTGGGTTCAGGGGGATTTATGACTCTGCTTATTTTAAGTTCTGTTAACTCGGGCCTTTTTATCCATTTTATTTCTTGAAAGTCCTTATTCGCTTTTTAATTAATATTAGGATTATTTATTTAAATCCTAATATTTACCGGGTTACTTTTACCACTAACGGTACTTTACCTGTCTTTTAGTATTAATGGGGTTTGATTACCAAGCCTATTTTCGGGGTGTTACACAATACATTATCTTGATTATGAAACTTGTGGCAAAAGAGTTTTGTATATGGCAATATGATTAATACTAAATAATTTTTTTATGCCATTGAAAATTGTACTTTGTTCTTTGTTCTCTTGTACTTTATTTCGTTACAACATTGAATTGGTCAAGAACTTTTAGGAGTATTATTAGAAATCCAATCAAGGATTTATAATAATACTTTGGATATCCTTCTAAGAATCTAAAATATTAAAAATAGGAAGATTCTACAAGGATCTGGATATTGAACAATTGGTTCAACTAAACACAAAAATCCTAAAGTGATTTGGATAACGCTACAAGGGTAATAAAATAAGAACACTTATATATAGGAAGTACCAGTGGCGTATCCACCATGTTCTTATGGTATTACACTCATTTCGTTATCTAAATCACTACTAATCACATAAACACATTATCATCAACTTGTTCCATACGCATTAAAGTACATCATAAAATCCAATCAAGGACTTAAATTAGCACTTTAAACATCCCACAAGAATCTAACTATGAAGATAGATATATGCTATAAGGATTTGGTTTGGTCTCAACATCTCGTTCATACGCATTAAAGTACATCATAAAATCCAATCAAGGACTTAAATTAGCACTTTAAACATCCGACAAGAATCTAACTATGATGATATGTAGATGCTATAAGGATTTGGTTTGGTCTCAACATCTCGTTCATACGCATTAAAGTACATCATAAAATCCAATCAAGCACTTAAATTAGCACTTTAAACATCCTACGAGAATCTACTATGAAGATAGAAGGATCTATAAGGATTTGGCTTGTCACATTGTCTTGTCTCATTAAACCTAAAATCCTAAGTCCTAATGGTGATCCGGATAACGCTACGAAGGGTAATACAATAAGTACACTTATATATAGGAAGTACCAGCGGCGTATCCACCATGTCCTTATTGTATTACTCTCGTTTCATTATCTAAATCACTAACACTGCTCTACACATAAACAATAACCATTGGCGCGTTCATACGTAAAGCACTTCTTAGAAATCTCACTATTAAAATAGTACTTTAAATATCCTACAAGAATCTAACTATGAAGACAGATAGATCCTATAAGGATTTGGTTTGTGTCAATTGTCGTGTCTTGCTTTATAAGAATAATACACAAAAAGCACTTAGTAAACACATATATGCCGTACATTTGAGAAAAACTGGTTACACATATGAATCACCCCAAAACATTTGAAAATTTAAAAGAGGGGACTATGTACTCATGGGTTTGCATATATGTCTTGTTCAATCGAATAGCAAAGCTCAATGTTCAAGTGCTGAAGTGGTTCCTAGTGTATCGAATAACTACGTGTTAGTGTATCGAAACATGAAACGGGAGATCGAATAGAATGAGGTTTCATAAACTAAAAGAGAGTTGGGTCTCGTATAATATGGTTCATAATACCTTACATTCTAATTTGGAAGTGTTTTAAAGTGTTTTCACTTGTTACGACTCGCTAAAGTGGTTTACGCCACTTTAACGGGTCGTAAGCGTAACTATGAGTTCAGATGGTTAAATATGGCCTATGACGAGTCTAATATGTCAAAACAAGTTTATATAAGTTGTGTAATCAGTTTAGATGTCAAAACAATGTTTTTATATGGTCAAAACTATTTTATGTGCAAAAAGGGTATTTTCGGCATTTTTAAGAATATATAGTCGACTCGTCATTTGACTAACCAAACGATATGACCATAAGTTATAACCTCAGTAGGTTATTCCCTATAATACTATGGTCATAGTAAAGGGCTTGGTCAGATTCGAAAGTCAAAGCGGTGGTCAAACTGCTCGACTTTCGACTAAGGAAATAAGCGCTAAACTAGAAATGACGAGTTAGACGTGTTGGAACATGTCTAATAATGTTATAAAACTGATTTGGTGTCAAAACTTTAAGTTTTACTACTCAAAAACGTTTTCGTCGTAAAATGCATTTTTATGCATTTTTTACTTTTAAATTCGTAAAACTTTGACTCATCATTTCGCCTACGAAACGTGGTAATCAGAAGGTGCAATCGCGGGGGATTAATACCTTCGTGATTACGATCACGTTGTAAAGTTCAATTTGAACTTTGACTTGACCAAAATGGTCAGAACCGAAAGTCAAACAGAAAGTCAAATTGTTTGATTTTTGGCTCAAAATAGCCAAAATAATGAAAAGAGACTAAGGAAGAACACTTACTCGAGTTCTAGGAATGCTTAGAACTCAATAGGAGGCTTCCATACATTGGAAACAAGCTCCAAGAGCAGATTAGAGAAGAAAGAATGGAATGAGCAAAGAATGAAGTGAAACAAGGTGGCTATTTATACTTGAAGAAGTGAAAGGAGATCATGCTAAGTGTTAGGAGGTGTTCTAGGATGATCCCAAGTGTTTAAGGAGGTGTTAGAAGCAGAAGGAAGGTGGAAAAATTCGAGCTAGGTGTCAAGAATTGAAGCAACTTGGCAGAACTTGGAGGTCAAGCAAAAATCTGTTGCTGGCACCTCCACACGGACCATATGGGATTTCCCCTTGCGGTCCGTAAGGCATGGCTGGGGCAGACTTTTGCCCTTTGTCACAAATGGCCCCTAGACTTGTATAAATGTGTTTTTTTGTCATTTCTAACCCCTCAAAACTTATATATAAGTTATATAAAGAGTATTTAGGGTATGTGTAGCTTATCTCCTTGTCCCGGTGTGTACGTCACGTTAAACTGATTACATTTAAGTATTGGTTAACGAATTACTTCCAAAAGAAAAACTTTTTGAAAGTTCAGAATTTTCCACAAGGGTTACAGTCTCCCCTACTTTAGGGAATTTCGTCCCAAAATTCATTCGCAGGAGACCGTAGAGTATGTTTGGAATGATTGAAAGATACGCAAAGCTCTAGATTCCAAAGATGCGGAGCATCATTTGGTGTTGGAGATTTTGTGGATTCAAAATGTGAGTAGTGATAATCTAAGTATCTCAAGGTATTCAAACCTTTAGAACTTATGAATCTGAAAGGTGTTATCAAGTGTATAAAAATTGTTTTGTATAGCATTATGTTATACAAAGGCACTTAGTGTAAATCTTACGCAAACAATCGGTATACATTCAAGCCTGGCCATATGTACACAATTTCTATCATCCCACAAGGTACATCCCATGTACCATGAGCATCTAATGCAAAGGAGATGGGTCATCATACCTATGGCATCAAGGTCGTCACATTTAACACCATAATATACTCCCGGTCGGCTTGATTAGAGTTAGTGAATGTCTTTAATATTGTAATCAATAAACACACAAATAAACAATTAATCATATAATCACATAGGGTTCCAAGATAACATAAAATCTTCAAGTGATCCGAATAACGTTCCGATGAATAACACAATAAGAACACTTATATATAGAAAATACCAACGGCGTATCCCCCATGTTCTTATTGCATTATACTCGTCCTGTTACCTAATCACTCTAGATTTTATGCCACCATACTTAACAAGGCTTACTATGATTTCCATGCATCGAACCTCAAAATTATTTGTGCACCCATAAATATTCTTTTCGTCGCATGGTCCACATAGCTCATCTTGTTAAGTGGGGAAACAAATAATAAGGTTGAAGTAACATCTAAATCAAATAATACAACATCTATTGAACCAAAACGTGTCTCATACTAGCAATAATAGCACTACCTGTTTCGCATTCAGCAAAATTAGTATTAGGTATTCTACACTAGTACAAATGATAATATATGTTTCACACTAACCAAATTGGTAGTATGCATTATATACTAAGCATGAATTGTCATACGTGTTTTGCATAGAAGCAAGCTCATAGTATTTGTAGCTATTGTGTTGTAAAGATTGTGTGGACGCACTAGTGTGCGATCACAATATGCTAAACTACGAGATTTAGTTCATAATAGTAAAGAACAGAATCCTCGAAGTCGGTATGTAGTTGTATATTACACATACATGTAATCGTATTGAAATTTGTAAATGGAAACGAATAACAAGAATGAAGAAATCTTCTTGTAAATTATATTGTCATTACAAATATAACTGAGAGTTATTCATTGTTTTTGGATAAAAATAGAAAATGTAAAGGTTCAAATGATCACAAGTGCTTGATCATCAGCTTGAGCCTCGTTAACGTTGAACACTCGTCCATGAGCTAAGTCAGCATTAGCAAGCTTAGGGCAGTTTCATTTGAAGTGATTTGGGTCACCACAATTAAAACATGCTCTAGCTGGGTAGCGAGGGCAATTTTGAGTAGGGGCAGCTTGGTTTTGGATGCGACAAGTTGCAGCTAGATGGCCTAGAAGACCACAAATTGTACACTGGCGGCGTGGAGAATTAGCTTGGTGGTGATAGTTGCAGCAGTTGCACAAATGTTGTTTTCCACGAAAAAATCCCCTAACGGGTACTGAGTTCAGTGGAATTGGTGCAACAATTGTAAAATTCTTTGAAGCTTTACGTTTCTTTGAATTTTTGGAGGGTTCGGCTTTTATTTCCTTTGGTTTCTCCTTAGTAGTTTCAGCAGTTTGTTTCTTGTCACCCTTTCAAAAAAGTTTCCCTTTTCTAACTTGGGAGTCGGTTAGGGTAGCAGCTAGTTTGATAGCCTCCCTAACAGTTGCTGGTTTGCTGCCAGTGACAATATCTTGGACTGGATCAGGTAGGCCATCAATATATTTCTCAATGGCCCGATCCGAGGGTGTGACCATAGTGGGGTAGAGTAGGCTCAACTTTTCATACCGATCAGTGTAGGCACGATTTTCACCACTATCTTGTTTGAGATAATAGAATTCAGTTTCAAGTGTCCTCATTTCGCTTCGTGGACATAATCTTTCATCATAAGATTCCTGAATTCTTCCCACGTTTGTGCCATTGCTACATCAGCACCTCTGTCTCTTATGACTCCGTTCCACCAAGTGAGTGCTCTCTTTTGGAAAACACTCGAGGCGAACTCTACCTCGCGCTCACTAGGACACTGAACATAGCGAAATGTGCTCTGAATACTCTCAAACCATTTAGGAGCCCAGTAGCTCCTTCAGACCCATTAAACTTAAGTGGTTTAGCTGAGTTGAACTGTTTGTAGTTGCAAGGCATAAGAACATTGTTGTTGTTGTTGTTATAGGCTTGATTAAGTTGGGTCACAAGGTTTGGGAGTACAGCAACAACTATATGCTGAGCGACCATTTCCTCCATTTCTGCGTCCTGAGTAGCGTGACGATGAGAAGACATCTTTCTAAGAAATAGCTATTATGAAATGAAATAAGTAAGATCCATAGAAAAGTCATAGGTTTAAAACACCATAGTGAAGTAAAATTTTGACTTGACATTGGTTCAAAAATCTCATTTTTGGAATTTTGAAAAATAGCGTTGTAAGTTTTGTTTTTTTTAATAAGAAATGTTTGAAAAATAAACTTTTGTAATATTTTTGGATGAGAAAATACAAACCAAGTTAATGGTTTGTGTTATAAATTTTTTAACTTTTAAAAAATATTTTTTTAAGATAAAAATATTTTTAGTTGAATTTTTAAAATAAAGAAATCATAAAAATTTAAAATTCTCATCCAAATAATAAAAATTTTGTAATTATGAAAGATAATCGGTGGTACTTGAAAAAAATGTAGGATGACAAAGAGTTGTGAGTTGAAATGAAATTTGTTCCAAATGTTTTGAATAAAAATATATTACCGAAGGTAATATGATGAAGTAGTGACACAAGGGTTGTAGCGATTAGTAAATGATTGATTGATTAAGGTAGATGGGTTTTTATGATGTTTCGAGAAGACATGCTTTAGCCTATAAGTGGACACTCACCCCAAGAGTTCTCAGGTAAGAGTGACTGGTCCGATTAAGTGGATTTGTACGAACACTCTAGCCTTAGACAAAAAAACTCGGGGTACAGGCATCCACCCGTCCAGATTGCATGTGTTCACATTATTAAAACCCAAGAATTTGATGAGAGTTTGAGAAAACATTTTGAGAAACACCTTAAGACATAAAGTCTAAGGGTTTAAGATAAATCATCTAAGGTTAGGTAACTTGTAAATCATAGAGTAGTTGTAGCAAGAATAAGGATAAGGATAGAGATCCTAAGATTACTCATGTTTGGGTCCCTAGGAAGGTTATAGACTAGGTTAAAGGAATTCTAATAACCTAATTCCCTATAACCAATGCTCTGATACCAATCTGTAAGACCCCAATCGCATAATACAACAACACGGTGCGGAAACATTGGGGAGTCATGTTACAAATTGCTCATAACACATGGTACTAAATTGTTTCATTATGTTAACATTGTTTTACAATACAAAGAATACATGTAATTGTCTTTTGTTTAAAGAAGTCTAAGGCCCGGATGCGATCCTATATGTAGCATGCTTGAATAATCAAAACCTGAAACATATGTGAAAAAAGACGTCAACAAAGAATGTTGGTGAATACATAGGTTTTGTTAGCCAAATTAATGGCAAAAAGGTTTTGTATTGCAATACTTTGACAACTACTAGAGTTGTCAAATGAAAATAGACTCTTTGAAACCAATAAATGGCAAAAAGTTTAGTATTGCAATACATTATCTTGATTATGAAACTTGTGGCAAAAGAGTTTTGTATATGGCAATATGATTAATACTAAGTAATTTTTTTATGCCATTGAAAATTATACTTTGTTCTTTGTTCTTTGTTCTCTTATACTTTATTTCGTTACAACATTGAATTGGTCAAGAACTTGTAGGAGTATTATTAGAAATCCAATAAAGGATTTATAATAATACTTTGGATATCCTTCTAAGAATCTAACATGTTAAAAATAGGAAGATGCTACAAGGATTTGGATATTGAACAATTGTTTCAACTAAACACAAAAATCCTAAAGTGATTTGGATAACGCTACAAGGATAATACAATAAGAACACTTATATATAGGAAGTACCAACGGCGTATCCACCATGTTCTTATGATATTACACTCATTTCGTTATCTAAATCACTACTAATCACATAAACACATAATCATCAACTTGTTCCATACACATTAAAGTACATCATAAAATCCAATCAAGGACTTAAATTAGCACTTTAAACATCCCACAAGAATATAACTATTAAGATAGATAGATCCTATAAGGATTTGGTTTGGTCTCAACATCTCGTTCATATACATTTAAGTACATCATAAAATCCAATCAAGGACTTAAATTAGCACTTTAAACATCCCACAAGAATCTAACTATGAAGATAGATATATGCTAAAAGGATTTGGTTTGGTCTTAACATCTCGTTCATACGCATTAAAGTACATCATAAAATCCAATGAAGCACTTAAATTAGCACTTTAAACATCCTACGAGAATCTACTATGAAGATAGAAGGATTCTACAAGGATTTGGCTTGTCACATTTGTAACAACCCGACTTTTCGGATCGTTACCCATTTGTTTTGCTTCGTTTTGTAACCAACTTGAATCCCGGGATTCGATATAAACAATGGGTTATATTATACTAAATACTTTTTCATCACACCGCACTGCTATATGCTTAAACGCTTTATATTCACAACGCTTACGCAACACGATTTACAGAGAATTATGCTATTTACATTATCGAGTGTGCTTGTTTGGTTATCATACGCCTCCACATTCGCTTACCTCGACTAACAAGCTCTACAGTAAAAAACGTTGTTATCAGTAGTAGTAATGTTATGTACCTGTCTTATTTGTGTGTGTGTTTATTATGTGGTTGGATTACTTGCAAACGCTATCGCAACGCAAACTCAACGCTACTCGCACAACTCGATTTATCACTCTAAAATGCAACGCAACTCGAAACTCGGTATTATACTAAAATACTTAATGTACCAATACTATCCAACACAACGAAACGCATTAAACGAGCATCTTACACGCGAAACAAGGAAAAGGATGTACAAAACAGCACCTTAGTTCGAAGCTAGGCAGCTTCGTACGAAGGCAGCCTATTCGAACCAAGGCCCTTGTGCGAACCCACTCCATCTATAAATACCCAAGCCCTCCTCATTCATTTCTCACTTGTTGATTGTAAGCCGAAACTCTGCCAAATTGTTGTCCGACCATTTTCAAGTAAGATTTAACAGTTTTCTTCGATTATACAATGTTTTCCACTTCGATTTTCACAAGAAACACTTTGTTTTTATCTAAATTCTTCTGTTTTTACCTAAAAATATACAACTTTTCACTTAACTTCTTCTTTTCTTCAAAATTCCTGCTTTTCGCACAAACCCTTCATCTTTTTCATCAAAACTTCTTCTTTCATCACTGATTTACACTCGACCGAGTGGATTGGGACTAACTTCGGTTTCCCGAGCTAGAAATCTGTTGATTTCCCACTCAACAAGTGTTAAGTCTAGGTGCAAACACTTTAAAACTCTTTGTAAACTTGATTTTTTTTACACCAAACCGGACCAACAACGACAAGTATTTCGTTCACTGAATAGTGGAACGAGGTAACGTCGAAACCGTCTCGAATTGGACTCGGAAACACATCCAATTCAGGCGAAAACACAGCACCGAATGCCAAAAACAACCACGTTTGTGAACTGGACTGTTCTTTGTGAAGCCAGCTTCGTACAAAGGCACTGCCTTCGTACAAAGGGACATGGCCTCGACTGCCTTCGTATGAAGGCACTGGTTTTACACAACACAGCCCAATTTCCATTCGTGACATAATCAAAGACCTCTTCGACTCTAAGCTCAATCAATAGCTTAAAGTTGGAGGGATGAACACTCGATTTTCTGAAGACGACGCGAAGATACTCGATTTTGGACGACGGAAGCAGCACGTGTACGAAAATCCACCTTCGTACGAAGGCACCAGCTTCGTACAAAGCTTCTGTTCTCCCACTGACACTTCGATTTCTGACCGTTTCAGCACTCTGGAGGACTTATGCTCTGTTCCCGTACGCAGGCTGACCCGGCGCTCCCTTCAATCCATTGAGGATCATGTTTCTTAATTAGTACATGTTCTGTGAGTATACTCGAACCCATTTTCCTTTAACGCACTTTTGGGTGTTACATACGTTCTATATCAAAACACAACTCACAACACAAACACTTTATAAACGCTAACCGCCCCCGCATGCTATACATGATTTGTTGAATGCTTGTTACTATGCTTATACAGTGTTACACTAAACCACCTCTAGCAACGATAGTACTATAGTTTGGACTCAACACCTGTGTGACAGGGGTTGCTAGGGATCACATTACTTTACTTCATGTGTTCGCTTCGGTGAACATGTGTCGCGCATACTCTACATCGCAGTCTCATGGTTAGGTGGTATCATTGTTGGTAGTTACATGCTTCGCCCGTTACGTGTTACATGTTGGTTATGCATAAACGCTTTTACTACTAGTATCTATGCAAACTTGTGTACTCACCATTACTTTATGTATTGACTTTTATTTTAACGTGTGTGATAGGTTGATGGATTGTTCTGCTGAAATCAAGATAGGAAGTCTAGAAACTCCTCTAATAAAAATCTAGATTGTCGGACTGGTTTTTCTTTTGAGAACTCGTTGTCTGTAATAACTATGTGTTGAATATTTATTCGTTGGTATAGGACAATGAATCTTTAAAAATATTGGTAATGGATGGTTGTTATGGATTCTCTTGAGCAATCTGGTTCGCCTAGTGCCGCGTCCCAATGATTCCGCCATTGGTTGGGGTGTGACAGATTGGTATCGGAGCCATAACTATAGGGAATTAGGTCGAGTCATGTAGAATTGACCTAGTCTATAGTCTAGGTACCACAGACCAGCTTCGTACGAACCCAGAAGGGGCTTCGTACGAAGCCACTTGCTGATCTTATCCTCGTTCGAACCTATAACGTTGCACCTTCGTACAAAGTTAGCTTCGTACGAAGGGGAATCTTTCCTAAGGTCTCAATATGACTTTGCCTTTCCTAAGGCTAACACAATACACTCGTTTTCGAAAATGCTCGCATAACACAACCGAGCGATTGGGTCGAGATTAGGTGTGAAAACCAAGAACTCTCGATAATAGGGGTGTAAACGAGCCGAGCCGAGCCCGAGCTCGACCAGGCTCGAGCTCGGCTCGTTAGGTTTATATGAATCTCGAGCTCGGCTCGGTTCGAGCCTACTTCTTTGAGCTCGAGCTCGGCTCGCGAGTAAAACCCAAAGCTCGAGCTCGGCTCGACTCGGCTCGAACTATTTTGAGAACAACCTTAAACGAGCAAAAAGCTCGGCTCGAGCTCACTTCAACATCACTTAAATGAGCTAAAGCTCGGCTCTAGCTTGGCTCATCAATGTTATCATCATTATTAATATTTTATATATAAAAAAATAAAATTTTATATGGGCTCGTTTAGGCTCGCGATCCTAAACAAGCTTGGTATTTCAGGCTCGAGCTCGGGCTCGATAACAAAACGAGCTCTATTTCAGGCTCGAGCTCAGGCTCGGGCTCGTTAAGGCTCGGCTCGATAAGATCACTCTCTCCGCGTATTTTACTCTTAGCACAAGAATCTTTCGTTAAGTTAGGAGTGATATCCATATCTCAACGGGACTCTCCATCTCTATCTCGTGGGTGTTTCAACCACAGTTAGGGATAAACGGTTAAGTTAGGGGTGAAACCCGCATCTTAATAACGTGTTCCGCTCCCTGCTTTGATTTCATAAATCTCACCAAAATCTTGACTGTTCCGACGACGCGAGTCACGTAGAAACTGGAAGGATGAGTGTCGTTCGCCGTGATTCGGTGAGAGCTCAGTCTATTAGGCCAAAATGTGTACTCGAACTCGTTGGGATAGTCGAATCACTTTGGGTAGTTGATGTCTAACACCCAAGACACTTTATTTTGATTTCAAGCCCGCAATTGCCGATTTTACGCGTCATCGATTTTATGTGTTTATGTGTTTCTATTTTGGAGATTTTACGCTTTATCGCTTTTCGCTGTAATATGAAGCTCAGGATCACACCACACTCGTAATCTAAAACTCTAACTAATCGCAAACAAAGTAATGAATCCTGTACCCCCCGCTTATGATGCTCGCTATCTCTCACAATCCTCGCTCACACTATGCGTCCTTGAAAGATAGGTAAATGCGTGCAAAATATGTAGGTGAATAGATGAAAATATGTGTTTACATGAATTATGTGTTCCTACGTGCCTATGTGTATACGTGCTTATGTCAATTATGTGTATACGTGATTATGTGCCGACGTGTTCCTGTGCTTTATTGAGTAATGATAATAATAATAAAACGAGTGGTTAAAACGCTAAACTTTTTGAACAAAACCCTAATATAATCGAATCTCATCTAAATCCCTCAGGATGATGTCTGCTGCAGAACCTACCCTTGGCAATGTCTTCTTTCGGTTCGCACACTCACCGAAATGTTCAGAGGAACAAAGCTAACAAGCGCATTGCTTTTCTGGTTGCCAAGGAAATGTCCAAGGTCATACCTCAGATTGTCAGTGAAATCAATGAGGTTAGTAGCAAATCTTCTGTTGAATCAAAGAGCGACGCAACTAAGGCTCCTTTCAGTTTTAAACAATTCAAAGCCTGTGGTCCCGCAAACTTCACTGGTGAAGATGGACCAAATGCAATGTTCCAGTGGTTTAACTCGATCTAGGTCACCTTTCTCCAAAGTGGATGTCCATGAAGTCTCCGCACTGTGAATGCTACTGGAGTTTTCCAGTCCAGGGCACTGGATTGGTGGACATCTGAGCGTAACAGGTGCGGTAACGATGCAGCTTATGGCCTCTAATGGGAGGAACTCAGGGAGCTTATGATGAAGGAGTTCTGTCCTCCTCATGAAGTCCAAAAACTGGAGAATGAGTTCTTGCACATCAAGCAGGAAGGAGGTCACAACGTTGGTGTCACGGCCCCCGTCCCGGTTTGACCAGGTCCAGGAGCCGCGGGACAGAAACCCGTGGTATTTGTTAATTGAGTTGACAGTGGAAGATTTTACAGGATCTTTTAAAACTTAAAATGTCCGATTATTTTATTTCATAAGTTGGGATAAACCCCGTAATTTACAATAGAGGAATTTCACAAGGAAATTCCCTGATTTACAAAACATGTTTATTCATTTTATTGAGCCACCCCTTCAAGCTTGTTAGTGCTCCGTAGCACTTTTCCTTGATTCACAGTAGGTCACCTGAAACATGTTTAAAAATATTTTATCAGCGGGGAAATACTAGCGAGTCATTCAAATTTGATAAAACGACACATAGTTATAAATTACAGCATAAGAGCGATTACAATGGCTTCTATCTTATTTTTATGTGGCACCGTGTCACCTCCTGGTGATGATGGTCATACCACTATTGGGTCCTTTCACCCAAGTAGTGATGATTATCACTGTTAGGATTTATTAGCCTAACCGTGAGAAATTAGTAATGTGCACAATACCCCACTAGCCAGTGATTCAAGATAACCACGACTTAATCCCTGTAATTATAACTTTTGAAAATAATTTGGAGTATTGTAAAACATTATTGATAAAAAGAGAATGACTCACATTGCAGATTTAAATAGGCAGAGTTTAGCCTACTGATTAGCCTTGTAACCTAATTTAACAATGCACACAAACTAGGTTAGTAACTAATACAGCATTTACGATAACTCAGGAGATTAAAACCCTCACAACGAATGACAAAGTGCAACACTTAAACATCCATCGAATTCACGACGAATGACAAAGTATAGCCCTAATTTGGGCAGCACTTAAACATCCATTGGATAGTTTAAATCGATCGGTCATTGAATCGTAGCAGCGATCGAGTTAATACCCTGTATCGTAGCAGCGCCTTGCTATCTAAATTTTCGAATTTGAGCAGTGAGATTTCGTTTTTGAGAATTGTTTTCGACACCAGTGGACTGCCCATGGCCAATCCTATTTATAGCTGAAAAATGGGTCTCACGCGGCCCACGTGAACCCTTGCTCGACCCTTACGCGGCCCGCGTGGAGGTCTAGTCGTAGATTAGGGCATCCATATCACTGGTAGGCATGCCACGTGTGTGACACGTGGACCGGGAACGCTTATCCGGTCAAACACAAGTTGACGCGGCCCGCGTAAGCTTCCCTTATGGCTTACGCGGCCCGCCTGAAACCTAAAAATCTTGATTTCTTAGTTTTTCATGCACGTTAAGGCTTCAGGGGTCCGGGTTTTCACTTACGGGTCATTTTGGGACATTTTTGAAGGTCCTTACATCCTCCCCACCTTATTTAAAATCTCGTCCTTGAGATTTACTGGAATAAGTGAGGATATTTTCGTTTCATCTCCGATTCTAGCTCCCAAGTGTATTCGGGTCCTCTTTTTGACTCCCACTTGACTTTAACTAGTACCAATCTTTTGTGCTTGAGAAACTTGATCTTTTTGTCTTCTATTTGAAGTGGTTTCTCAACAAATTTTAACTTCTCATTTACCTCTATATCTTGAAGAGGTATTACCAGAGATTCGTCAGATAAACATTTCTTGAGGTTGGATACATGAAATACGTCATGTACTCCAGCTAATTCTTCTGGTAGTTGTAAGCGATATGCGACTGGCCCTATTTGCTGTATTACTGAAAATGGTCCTACGTACCTTGGACTTAACTTTCCTTTCTTACAGAACCGAACTACTCCTTTCCAAGGAGAAACTTTCAAGAGTACCTTGTCTTCCACTTGAAATTCTAACGGCTTGCGTCTATTGTCTGCGTAACTTTTCTGACGATCTCGAGCCGTCTTTAGTCTTTCCTTGATTTGAGTGATTTTGTCGGTGGTTTCTTGTACGATTTCAGGACCTGATAATTGACTTTCTCCTATCTCTGCCCAACAAACTGGAGTTCTACACTTTCGTCCATACAGTGCTTCAAATGGGGCAGCTTCAATACTTTTATGATAACTATTGTTATAGGAGAATTCAATTAAGGGTAGGTGGTCGTCCCAGTTTCCACCAAAATCTATCACACATGCCCTAAGCATGTCCTCCAGGGTTTGGATCGTCCTTTCACTTTGTCCGTCTGTTTGCGGATGGTATGCAGTGCTTAAATTTAGTCGAGTTCCCATTGCTTCCTGGAAACTCGTCCAGAAATGGGAAATGAAACGACTATCCCTATCCGATACAATGGAGAGCGAAACTCCATGTAAGGATACTACCTCGTCTACATACAACTTTGCTAACCTTTCCATGCTAAAGGTTTCTTTCATGGGTAGAAAATGGGCTGATTTGGTTAATCGATCCACAATTACCCAAATTGCGTCATTACCTTTTCGGGTTTTGGGCAACTTAGTAACAAAGTCCATTGTTATGAGTTCCCATTTCCATACAGGCATTTCTAATTGTTGTAGTAGACCTGAGGGTTTCTGGTGTTCTGCCTTAACTTGTGAACAAGTAAGACACTTAGAAACATATCTAGTTATGTCCTTTTATTCCTATCCACCAGAAATTATTTCTTAAATCTTGATACATCTTATTGTTACCAGGATGGTATATCTAGATTTATGGGCTTCCTCTAAAATCTTATTTCTTAATTCTCCTTGGTTAGGTACCCAAATCCTTTTCTTATGGAATTTCCAAATTCCATCATTTCCTTGCTCTAATTCTTTTACTCGTCCTTTCATTCCTTCAGCATCATCCTTGATTGCTGTTTCTTGAATATTTTTCAGTTGTTCCATTAAATCTAACTGTAGATTTAATCTGAGAGCACGAACTCGTTTTTGCTTTTCATGATACTTACGACTTAAGGCATCTGCAACTACGTTCGCCTTTCCTTCGTGATATTGAATATCACAGTCGTAGTCACTTAGGATCTCCATCCATCTCCTTTGCCTCTTGTTTAATTCTTTTTGCCCAAATATGTACCTTAAGCCCTTATGATCTGTATAGACAGTAAACTTGCTTCCATACAGATAGTGTCTCCAAATTTTAAGGGCAAAAATTATGGCGCCTAATTCTAAGTCATTAGTCGTATAGTTTTCTTCGTGCTTTTTCAATTGTCTCGAGGCATACGCAATTACTTTCTTGCGTTGCATTAGCACACAACCTAATCCTAGCTTAGAGGCATCACAGTAAACTTCAAAATCTTCTATCCCTTCAGGTAAGGCAAGAATTGGGGCCTTTGTTAGCTTTTGCTTCAAAATCCTAAAGGCCTCTTCTTGCCTAGGTCCCCATTCAAACTTAGCTGCTTTATAGGTTAGCTTAGTTAATGGCACAGCTATTTTGGAAAAATCCTTAATAAAGCGCCTATAGTATCCAGCTAATCCTATAAAACTTCTAACTTCCGTAGCTGATTGCGGGACCTTCCACTTGGTGATCGCTTCTATTTTGGAGGGATCTACATGAATACCTCCGTGATTTACCACGTGTCCTAAAAATTGTACCTCCTGTAGCCAAAATTCACACTTCGAGAATTTAGCGTAAAGCTTCTCCTTTCTTAACAAAGTTAAGAGTGCATGCAGGTGCTGACAGTGTTCATCCTGGCTTTTGGAATAAATAAGTATATCGTCGATGAAGACAATTATAAATTTATCCAAATACGGTTTACAGATCCTATTCATCATGTCCATAAATGTTGCGGGGGCATTTGTTAATCCAAAGGGCATGACTGTAAACTCGTAATGACCATACCTAGTTCTGAAAGCAGTTTTAGGTTCGTCTTTTTCTTGTACTTTCAACTGATGATATCCAGAGCGTAAATCTATCTTAGAAAAGTATCTAGCTCCTTGTAATTGATCAAAAAGATCATCAATCCTAGGTAATGGATATCGATTCTTAATTGTAACCTTATAATCGATACATATTCGCATCGAACCATTTTTCTTTTTCACAAACAACACTGGAGCTCCCCACGGGGATGAACTAGGTTGTATGAATCCTTTGCCTAATAATTCATCTAATTGCTTTTTCAATTCTAGCATTTCGGTGAGTGCTAACCGATAAGGTGTCTTGGCTATCTGTGTAGTTCCAGGAATTAAATGAATTCTAAATTCGACTTCCCTATTGGGTAGTAATCCCGGTAGTTCTTCTAGAAATACATCTGGGTATTCTGCTACTACAGGAATTTCCTTCAGTTCCTTGCCCTTAGTGTTAATGATTACTGAAATCATATACACCACTTCTTGTTTTCTTGAATAATTGGCCAACTTCATTACTGAAATGAATTTCAGTGGCTTTCGTGGCTTATCTCCTGTAATCACCACTAATTCTCCTGTGGGTGTATGAATTTCTATGGAGTTTTTATCACAGAGAATTCGAGCATGGTTGGCTACTAACCAATCCATTCCTAACACAATATCGAATTCGGCTAAATTCATAGGTAACAGGTTAGCAGAAAACTTATGGCCTAAGAGTTCTATCTTTCCTTCTAGCAAAACTTTATCTATTTTAACAGAATTCTCATCTGTCGTTTCGACTGTAAAAATCTGCCTAAGATTGGTTAAGGGTAAGTTAAGTGCTTGGCAAAATGAAGTATTTATAAAACTTTGGTTTGCACCAGAGTCAAATAATACTTTTGCATAAACGTCGTGAACTAGGAACGTACCGGCTATTACGTCAGGAATTAGCTCTGCTTCCTGAGTAGTCAACTGGAAGGCTCTTACGTTTTTCTTGGTAGTTCCTTCTGCAGGTTTGGCTTTATTATCAGCTGGTTTGACCAATTTCGGGCAGTCTGGCCTAAAATGTCCAACTTCTCCACAGTTGTAGCAGATTGTTGCTTTCTTCTTCCTGCAATCTTCCTCTTGATGGCCGGGAATTTTGCAGAAATTGCAATACCCTTTGCATCTTCCAAAATGCTTTCTTTTGCAGGCATTGCAAAATGGAACAGTGGAAGATTGCCCAGTTCCCTTTTTCTTGAAATTGCTACGGTTACCCACACGGAATCCCTGGGTAATCTTTTGGGCCACTTCCTTTTTCCGGTTTTCTTCTCTTATACGTACCAGTCCGTCAGTTAGGGTGTTAGCTAATTCCACTGCATCGTCAATAGTGTTAGGTCTCGCAGCTTTAACGATATCACGGATTTCGCCAATTAAACCCCAGATGTAGCGAGAAATAAGTACCGGCTCTGGCGAAGCCATGGTAGGTACAACTCTAGCATACTCGAAGAATGTCGAGGTATATCCTCGACAATCAACATCCACCATCCGGTGGTTCAGGAATTTATTCACCATTTGTTCCTTCTCATATTCGGGACAAAATTTTCTTTCCACCAGTCGCTTAAATTCTTCCCAACTCATGGCATAGGCCACATCGCTTCCCTTAGCTTGAAGTACCGTATTCCACCATTCTAGCGCCACTTTTTTAAAAATATTTGACGCGTACATGACCTTGTCTTCCTCAGCGCATTTACTTATTTTAATCACCGCCTCGGTTTTCTCTAACCAACGCAGTGCAGCAGTCGCCCCATCATTTCCTGCAAATTCAGCCGGTTTACAGGCAAGAAACTCCTTGTAGGTGCAACCAAGCGTTGCAGCTTTCATTTTCTTAAGGAGTGGGGCTCGCATCCCATCGTTGTTGTTATTAGTATGGTTGCTTCCTCCGTTTACACTATTACTAAAATTGCCGCCGTGTGTACGTTTGCTAGGAATAATTTGTTGAGGTTCAACTGGATTTCGAGCAGCAGCAAGGATTGCTGGAATAGCATTGGCTATTCCCTGAGCAACGATATTCTCGATATCTTGCCTATTCAGAAATTGATCTTCATTGTTTTGCTCATATTGATTAACTTCATTAACGGGTTCATTACCAGCGTTTTCCATCTGGTAATTAATTTATATATAAATGATTAGCAGAAAATAATTAACAATCAAACATATCAAAATAATTGCACATAATCACGTTAACACGTATAGCCAAAATTGTCGATTTCTCGATTTCCATTTTTATATATTATAATATGCTTATGTACACACCTGCTATCTTACAAAAGTTTTATTTTTAGGTTATTTCACATAATTATATTTTGATTATTTTATTATTATTAAACACATGCTTTCACCATCACCTACTATCCTATCAACTGGCATTTTAGAAACGGCGTTCCCTCTCGTCGTACTACCAGGAGATCTGTTCTCCCACCTCCCGGATTCGATTTCCTGCATCCACCAGCTCCTCGCCAAAATGGCGGAGTTCAGCCAAGTTCTCATTGCTCATCGGTGGGTTTGGTGCAGGCTCTGGGTCAAACTGAGGGAAAAAGGTATATGGGTTATTTAAGAGATTCTGGAACTGCCAGTCATTGGTCCACCATTCTTCCATTTCTCCTAAAGGTCGGGTGTTGACAAGGGGATCTGGGATGGCCGGTTCCAAATTCATTGGGAGTTGGGTTTAAGGATAAGTAAAGAGGTTTTCATTGATAGGTTTAAGGATATCACAGTTTGCCAGCTTGCGGTCCAATTCTTCCCACAATGGTATTTCTTCAGCTTGCTTGGAGCTTTCCCCGATTTCTATCCCTTTTCCTTTATCCATGGGATCCTTCGTCTTTGCAACTTTCTTAGTTGCTGGTTTCTTCCTGCGTACACGCCTCCACCCTACAATTCTTCTTCTCTTCTTTGGCTTGGGTTTCTCCGGAGGCTGGGCTTGAAATTCCATAGGTTCCTCAACATCGGCACAATAACCGGTAAAGTCTCTGGAAACTTCTACTTTAACAGAATAGAGATTGAGATTCTGAAGAGCTTCAGACAACTCATTCATGTTGTTTAGCATATATGAAGAAACACACAAAATTCTAGGTTAAAATTTTATAAATTGAATAATCACAGAAAGGCAATCAGAAAATTAAGTATTTATACAAACAGATTGATTTAAAATAAAATATTGCGAATTTTTATATGTATATATTTATTACAAATTACAACTGAAAATTAAAATATATTGGGGATAATTTATTTTAGTCTATCTTTTCTTACTAAGTTGTTTATTGAATGGGCAAAGTTTCTGGCTTATAGATGATATGGGTGCTGGTACTAGTTTGGCGATTATAAGTTAGCATTTACTGCTGTAGTGGCTAACATATAGAGATCTGCTCATTTTCATCTAATTCATCTTCCCATGGTGGGTTATTACCTGTTTCCTGAGTTTCGTTATTAGTTATTGCTTCTTTTGTTTGTGATTTCTTTATTTTCTCTTGACTTTTTCTAATAATCCAGCTTCTTTTCTTAATGGTAAGTGGTTTCTCAAACTGTGCCTTACGAACAAATATTCCTTCCTCAGTATCTGCTGAGCATTTTGAGGAATTTGATTGAAACGAAGTTCCCTTATCTTTTGGTGAACTATCTAATTGACGATAGATGTCCGAAAGTCTTTGCTTACCCATACTGTAACTAATAAGTAGTCAGTTAACAAAAACACATAATCACAAGATGGTAATCAGGAAATTAAGTATTTCTAAATACTTAATTGGCTTAAATCAGTGGCTCTGATACCACCTTTTTCTGTCACGGCCCCCGTCCCGGTTTGACCCGGTCCAGGAGCCGCGGGACAGAAACCCGTGGTATTTGTTAATTGAGTTGACAGCGGAAGATTTTACAGGATCTTTTAAAACTTGAAATGCCCGATTATTTTATTTCATAAGTCGGGATAAACCCCGTAATTTACAATAGAGGAATTTCACAAGGAAATTCCCTGATTTACAAAACATGTTTATTCATTTTATTGAGCCACCCCTTCAAGCTTGTTAGTGCTCCGTAATACTTTTCCTTGATTCACAGTAGGTCGCCTGAAACATGTTTAAAAATATTTTATCAGCGGGGAAATACTGGCGAGTCATTCAAATTTGATAAAACGACACATAGTTATAAATTACAGCATAAGAGTGATTACAATGGCTTCTATCTTATTTTTATCTGGCGCCGTGTCACCTCCTGGTGACGATGGTCATACCACTATTGGGTCATTTCACTCAAGTAGTGATGATTATCACTATTAGGATTTATTAGCCTAACCGTGAGAAATTAGTAATGTGCATAATACCCCACTAGCCAGTGATTCAAGATAACCACGACTTAACCCCTGTAATTATAACTTTTGAAAATAATTTGGAGTATTGTAAAACATTATTGATAAAAAGAGAATGACTCACATTGCAGATTTAAACGGGCAGAGTTTAGCCTACTGATTAGCCATGTAACCTAATTTAACAATGCACATGAACTAGGTTAGTAACTAATACAGCATTTACGATAACTCACGAGATTAAAACCCTCACAACGAATGACAAAGTGCAACACTTAAACATCCATCGAATTAACGACGAATGACAAAGTATAGCCCTAATTTGGGCAGCACTTAAACATCCATTGGATAGTTTAAATCGATCGGACATTGAATCGTAGCAGCGATCGAGTTAATACCCTGTATCGTAGCAGCGCCTTGCTATCTAAATTTTCGAATTTGAGCAGTGAGATTTCATTTTTGAGAATTGTTTTTGACACCAGTGAACTGCCCATGGCCAATCCTATTTATAGCTGAAAATGGGTCTCACGCGGTCCGCGTGAACCCTTGCTCGACCCTTACGCGGCCCGCGTGGAGGTCTAGTCGTAGATTAGGGCATCCGTGTCACTGGTAGGCATGCCACGTGTGTGACACGTGGACCGGGAACGCTTATCCGGTCAAACACAAGTTGACACGGCCCGCGTAAGCTTCCCTTATGGCTTACGCGGCCCGCCTGAAACCTAAAAATCTTGATTTCTTAGTTTTTCGTGCACGTTAAGGTTTCAGGGGTCCGGGTTTTCACTTACGGGTCGTTTTGGGACATTTTTGAAGGTCCTTACAGTTGGTCTCACCGCTCGTTTCAAACCGCTGAGCATTATCTGCCCCAGCCAGGTGGACACGCCTGATAAGAACATCAAGAAGTACATTCGAGCTCTCCCCGACTGCGTAGTTGATTTTGTTCAAGTAGGTAGACCTGCTACTATCTAGGAAACCTACCAACTCGCAGCTGAGATCAACGATAAACAAGCCTTGGCTGGAGCTTTCAAGACCTCGACCAAAAGTCTCAGCCAGGTTATGCTACTCCCAACACTGACAATGCAGCATCTCAAGGTTCAAAGTCTTCACGCCAAAGCCACAAGCGAAAGAACAACGCGGTCGTCGCAACACCACTCAACGCAGTTCCCGCACAGCCAAACATGCGTATACTGGTACTTACCCTCTGTGCCCAACTTGCACCTATCATCACCCAGCAGGGGTCAACTGTCATTTCTGTGCCAATTGCAACATCTATGGGCACTTTACTTGTCACACCCCAACCAATGGCGGAAACATCGGGATGAGACGAACAAATTGCTCAAAGCATCATAACACTATTGTGAAAATATAATTTAAATCAAATTTCATAAAATACTAAAATGTCATACATCGTTCAAATAAATCGAACATGAAACAATTGTTCAAACATAATTTGTTTTATAGGTGAGTTTCTAGTCCACCCTAATCTTGTTTCTTCAACATCTTGTCTATCAACCTGCAACATGTATTAAAATAATGATCAACAAAATATGTTGGCGAGTATACAAGTTTGATAAATAGCATAGTAGAATAAAATGTTTAAATGTGCTCATATCCAACATTAATAAGATGATGCAAGTTAACAGTTATGCTGAAACAATGTTACTCTACATGCTCAAACCAAAGTTTCCAATGCAATTAAAGTGCCTATCCCAAGAGTCTAGCGGGATGGTTAACATGTTTAACTTAACAATACCCAAAAGAATAGTGGGCGGGGCGTTACAACCTATAACGCTATAATTGTTAATGTAGGCTTGATCGAAGTTAATGAGCATATAGTCATGAATGTTTACATTAGCATCACATGTATAACAAGAATCAAACATTTCATGTGTAACTTGGATAGAGTGTGAATAAATAAAGTTTAACGTGTTTGTGAATTTGAATACGAATACAAGTTGCACCCAAAAGTGTTTAAAATGAAAATGGGATCATGTATACTCACAGTGGTTGCGTTAGGATTTGTTGTAAGTAATGTACGAGTAAGATTGGGAAAGAATCCAAGAGAACAAACAAGAGCGATTATCCTAGATGTTTATAATAACACATACGAACTCATTAGTATAAGTTAAATGATATTCCTAATGTTTAATGGTTCACAATTTAATTATTAATGTATTATAATATATCTCACTAATAATTTTTAGTGTTGTAAAAGACTCAAAAAATAACATGTTAATTGTTGATGTTGTTAAGGAAATTAAGAAAATGAATTATGATTAAATAAAAAGAAAATTGTTTATTATTGATGTTTTAGGATTTTTATTGAAAAGGAAAAATGGATTTAAAATATAAACCACAAAAATATTCGGCCCAAAACGCCTGAAACGGGACTCGAACCCATTACATTTTTTTGCTTGTTGGAATTGCGAGAATGAATAATAATGTTTTAAACTGTTATGAACCCTTTCAACATTATACAGAAGTTTGCTTGTGTATAATAAAAGTTTACTATGTCTTTTACAAACATGCAGGTTATATAACCTATTAGTAATCATTCAAGTTTGATATTCTTTAATCCACAATCAGGCCAATTTATTTGCACTATTGAACTACATGAAGATAACAAGTAAACATAAGGTAAAAGGAAGGTATACCGAAACCGATTCGTAAGTTCCGTCGAAACTCTGGTCGTCTTCTTCGACGGCGTCGGACTTCTCCGGCGAGTTATCGAAACAGAGAGAGGAACAGCGGGTGGTTTGAGCGTCGGGTTTCGAGAGTCTCCGGCCGCGTCGGTTTCTCCGGTGAAAGTATGAGTTCGGCACACGTCTTCTTCTCCGAACAGTGATGACGTAAACTCCGGCGGCTTCGGGCGAGCTTCAAGTTTTCCGGCGACGACCCGACTTCTCCGACACGGTGCAAAGCAATAGAAATGTTGTGATGGTGTGAGGGTGGTGTCGAGAGTGGTGAGTTTCTTGGATCAATAGCATGACATATATATATATATATATATATGGGGAGGTTCATTTGAGAAAAAAAATTAAATTGAGAAGAAAAAGAACAAAAGGCACAATTGTAAAACATTAAATAGTTTTTCTCTCATCTCATTTATTATTATTTTTGACTAATTAATTAGTCATAAAGACTATCATCCTCCACACTAAAAATTTTGCCTACACACATCAAAATTTATCCTACACGTTTTTTAAATTTATCCTACACATACTGAAATTTATCCTACACAACTCGTAATTCATCCTACACACCTCATAATTTATTATACACTTTAAATTAATTTTTTTCTTCTTTGAAAAAATATATTTTTTGGAAAATAAGTTACAAATTTAATTTAGTTAACTATTAAAAAGGAAGACTAACAATTAATGATCTATCTAATTTTACCAATATACCTTTACACTCATATTAAATAAAAAAATTAAATGAAGTAAAATGAAGCATTCTTATTGGTTGAAGATTGTTCTTTTTTATTCTTACAAAAAATTGCTTCTCATTTGAACCCTCCACTATATATATATATATATACATATATATATATATATATATATAAGTTTCTACGAAACGCGTTTCGTGATTCAAGGTTTCCGAATTGAAGATGTTTGGTGATTGTTGCTACAACAAATACAAGACCAAGGCCTGTAGCGATATCTCCGGGGTAAAAGGGTTCAAGGTTTCAGTTTGCCTAACGCAGGTCGTGGGGTCCCCCCACGTTTGCAAGACGTGAAGAGAGGTTCACTAGTGTTATTGTTGTTCTCCTTGAATTCTAGACTGATATGAAACCAGCCCAGAATGTAATCGTTGGAGATGATGAATTATTTAGAGTGAAGAAGAGAAGCAAGCATGAAGCTAGTTCTCATGGGAGAAGAAGAAGAGAAGCAAGCATGAAGCTTGTTCTCGAGAGGGAGAAGGAGAATCAGAGAATTGAGATAGTTTTCTGTTGATTCCAGAATGAATGGTATGCATGTCGTGGGCTGCAATTTATAGGGGAAGAGGTTTCTCAAAGGAGAAACCTTTAACTAGTGAACCTGGCTTGTAGTGAGGGGCTTACCCTTTTTAGGGGTTGAAGGGTTTGGACCTGCGGACAAAAGGGTGTGCTCTCCCACATGCTCTGGTTGCGGTTGGGTAGGAGGTTTCACACGCAAAGGGTGATGTGACAAGGCTCTGACTTGTCTTTTTACTGTTCATGACCGTTGGACCATTTCCGAACCTTTTAACCTTTTAAGCTGTTGTGTCTCTAATCAGTTTATTAAGGTTTGAGCTACCCCCGTCATCAGCCCCCCAAGTCAGAGGTATTTGGGGTGTAAGCTCAAATGCTTCTGACTTTTATACACGATTTTTATTGCTTAAAGGCTTCAAGGCTTGAAAGGTTATCAGGCGTCTAAGTTTTTTGGATTTGAATTTTGAAATGACAGTTAATGTGATGGATGGCAGTTTTTTGCCTTTTGCGTAATAATAACTGCCTATACTTCACTTTATTTTTTTCTTTTGATCGCCTCTCCTGGGTGCTAGCAAAGATCTGTATGTGAGTTATTCTTGTCTCACTAGAGAGGAAGTTGAGGCTTTTTGTAAATAATGGGGGATCGATCTAAAGTTTAATCCGGTGGCTCCGGGTTTTAGATAAATCGATTGATCAGTGTCCCGCTGGTTCGATTGCTCTTCATTGCTGTCATTTCAAGTTTTCCAACTTGTGTCGTCCGTTTTTGGTCTTTGTTCTGAATATTTTAGAGTATTATCGTGTGTCGCTTGGTTAGTTACGTCCTCAAGGTCTTGCTGGGATTTTACACTTTGAGGTCTTGTGATAGGGTATGACCCATCGTTGTTGTTCCGATGTTTCTTCCGGTTGACCAAGAACGACGATTGGGTCACGTTTGAGACATCCCAAGTTGATGTTTGTTTGACTTCCTCAATGGTTACTACCGTTGGTTCTTGGAAGGACCAATTTTTCTAGATTTCTGAGTCCATTGTTTCCTTCAAGCTTGTTTTGGAGGCACCCTGATGCTATGTTAAACAAGCTTAAGCCATTTGAGTCTGAACTAGATAGTTTAAAAGCCATTAGGAAGTGTCCTTCAAGGCTTCGTCCCTTTCCTAAACACCTTTTAGTGTTGATGGGTGTGAGCACCTTGTGGGACAAGCCGGATCGTGACCCTGTGCTCATGAGGTATGATCAGGGTATGATATTTTGCCTTATGCTTTATCTAGAGTGATGATACCTCTGATGTTGTGTTTGGGGATGCTGAGGCCACCCGCGGTGAAGATGCTGTTGCCAGAGGTGCTGAACACAAGTTCGAGGGTTCAGGTTAAGTGAACGTTCCAAATGTCAAAGGCTTTACTAGGGTCGGTGCTTCCAAGGTTTCTACCCATTGTTTAACCCGACGTATGTTAAAGAGAGCTGATCAACTATCGGCCTACGAGCCAGTGCAACCGAGTGATGATGGCTTCGGACGACTTGGAAGTTGGGGTTGAGAGAAAATAATAAAAAAAGACAAGGAGTTGCCCTTGGTGATTGGTAAGGAGAGTAAAGCAGCGGGTAAGAAGGTTGTAAGCTTGAAGGGTTTCGGGAAAGGTGGTGAAGGTTCCACCAATGTTAATCTCGAAGAGGTTTATGTGTCGGATTGGAAGGTCACAGTTGGTGACAGCTTCAAGTATTCATCCATTTGTGAGGATGTTCTTACCCATTTTGCTCCTCCTATTGTACGAGGTTCTTACTCGTCTATGGACGACGACCTGATGATCTCGAAGATGATGATGGGTGCTTGCAACCTTGCTGCCTTTCTTCTAGAGGGTGTATCCCGATTTTGCAAAAGGATGCAAGAATATGAAGTCTTTTCGAAGAAAAGGGATGAGTTGAAAGCTTCAATGGTTGCTTTGAAAGAAGCTGAGGGCTACGCTGAGAAGGAGAAAGCATTGATGTTTGAAGATTTGAGTAATTTTCTTCCCGCACAAGACTGATATGGTTGAGTTGGAAAAACGCTTGGAGGCTGACAAGGTTTAAGTCAGGATCGATAAGGCTGCCTTGGAGGTTCAGAAAAAGGCCTTATTAGAGGAGAAAGAAGGGTTAAAGGCTTCACTTGCCCAGGCAACTAGTGATAATAAATGGCTCATTGAGCATGGATTCTAGCAAGTGGTTACCTATCTTCTCCATTCATCGGAGTTCAAAAAGGTCTTGGGTGATGTGTACATCGAGCTTCTTGCTCATGGGAGACACCAAGGTTTGTTTGCTGGTTACAAAGCTTTGTGATCCTGGGGAGCCTTGGGAAAAGTCTTCTCTTTTTCAACCCAAAGCCTTCAAAGTTTTCAAGGGAACAGTTTTGAAGATTGAGCATATGATTTACCCTTATGTGGGTAAAGTCTCCAAGTGTCTTGGTAAACCTTTGCCTGTCTTGAAAGGGCTAAAACCTCGGGGCCTTAATGAGGCTGTTTGTAACGAAGTGTTGAAGTCCCTCTCGAAGAAACATCCTTGCTCTGGAGATAGCGAGTAAACGTGTTCTGAAGGTGGTGAGGGCTCAAAGGGTTCAAGCCTTGAAGATGAAGGCTGAAAAGACCCAAAATGATGGGGTTTCGAAGAAGGATGGTGCATCAAAGTCTACCATCTCTGATGCTGCCAAGTGAAGAAGAGACTTTGATTTGTAGCATTCTTGGCATGTCGAACAATGTTATGGATTGTTTGTTTGAACATCCTTTTATTTTAAGGGAACCGTTTAGGTTCTTTGGTGGTTAAAGCCTGGAAGGCTTGTCGACAATGTTTTATGTTTGATGGCCAGTATGGCCCTTGCTATCTTTGAATTATCTTGCTATGTTTATTGTGTTGTTCTGTTTACTCCCTTGTGCTTTCATTGGTTTTGTACGTTATCTTTGTTTTGGGTGGTGCATCTTATGTTACTTATACCTTAAAGGGTTCAGTGCTGCAGTCACTTAGCCTTAGGATATTTTTAACAAGAGGATACAACCTCTATCCTATGTATGACATTCACTTAAAGTCTTTTTGGTTCGTAAGCCAATGTTAGGGCTTAAGGAACATTTGGTATAGGCTGTTCAAACCTGTCTATGAGACATGATTTTTAAGATTTCTATGAGTCTCATGGAGTTGTATTGATTTAGGAACTCACCCCTTATATAGGTCCATTCAACCCTTGAACCTATTGAGCGATGTGGCCTGGGAGCTCATCCCCTTACATGGCCCTTGCCATAGAGTTTCTTGCTAGGTTCTCAACTTGATTATAGGATAGAAAGACAAATTTTGATTCATTGTTAATTCATTTCAAAGTACTTTGATTACTAGGGGAATAGAACAACTTTTTGGAATTATACGTTTTGGTTAAACATGGAACCTTTTAAGGTTTTTGCCATCTCAATGGTGGGGGAGCTTTTTGCCTTGCGGACCTGCCAGCTTGTATGATCCCCCTTTGTGGGCTTTAAGGATAGTGCATGGCCATTCCTACTTAGGGCCAAGCTTTCCTTGGCTTTCTTTCTTGCATGCCTCATTATTTCGAAGCACAAGGTCCCCATGCTTGAAGCATTCATGCTTCACCCGCGTATTGTAATACAATTCCATGTTTTGCTTGTACCTTGCTTTTTGTATGGCTGTTTGATCACGAGCCTATTCGAGGAGTTCCAAATTCAACATCGTCTCTTTCTTATTGGGCTCGAGGTCGATGTTAACTGTTCTTTGTGTTGTTACTCCGACTTCAGCTAGGATTACAGCCTTTGATCCAAACACTAGGCCGTAGGGTTTTTTTTTTTTTTTTTGTGGATCGTTTTCTCGGTTGTTCGAAATTCCAATAGTACATTGGGAAGCTATTCGAGCCAGTTGTTGTCGTATCTTCCCAATCGAGATTTAATCCCTTCAACAATGTTGCGGTTTGTCCTATCAACCTGGCAATTGGATTGTGGGTAAGCTACCGAGCTGAATACTTGAGTTATTCTGAACTCCTTACACCAGGAGCTAGAAGGTTTTTCGGCAAACTACTTCCCGTTATCCGTGACTAGTGTCCCTGTGAGCCCAAAACGACAGATTATGTTTTCGTAAACGAAATCAATGACCTGTTTCCCTGAGATTTTTGCCAATAGTTTTACTTTTGGCCACTTGGTGAAGTAGCCCACAGCTACCAATAAGAGCTTGACTCCTCATTTGGCTAGTGGGAATGGAACAACAATGTTCATTCCCTACTTGTGAAATGGCCGAGCCGAGGAAATGGGAACAGGGTCAAGTTTGGGGCTTTTGGGTGCCTGAGCATGTAACTGACAAGCTTCACATTTTCGCGGTTGTTCGGAGGTATCTCGATGCATGCAAGGCCAAAAGTTTCTGAGGTTCATCAACTTTGACACTATTGATTTTGGGCCACAATGAGCTCCACATATCCCTTCGTGAAACTCTTTGACCAGATATTGGCTTTGTTCCGGGCCAACGCATCGAAGTAGTGGTGCAAGGTATCCCTTTTTTTGTAAAGGATATCTCCTTGTAACACATACTGCCTCAGTCTGGTCATCAGGTAATTCACCGTTTTTAGGGAACTTTTCAATGGGATTCATCCAATTTGGCCCTTCTTCGGTGATCACATCTTGAACCTCGTGTTTTTGAATGGATGAAGTTTTTAATAATTCAATTATTACCTTATTGGTGAGGTGGGCAAACGTAAGAGATACAAGCTTGCTTAGTGCATTAGTTCTCTTGTTTTGAGATCTTGGAACATTTTTTATGGAACATGTTTGAAATGTGTTCATTAATTCCTTTGATTTCTCTCGGTACTAATACATGTTGGGTTGTTTTGCTATGTAGCTGTTATTGTCTTAGCTTGAGAGAGTCTGTGAGGACTTGAAGCTTTTGAACCCCCATTTCTTTGGCTATGTAGTTGTCACTTACTTGGTTTGAAACAAGCAACGAGTCTGTGAAGACTTGAAGCCTTTTGACACCTATATTTTTTGCAAGCTTGAGCCCAGCAATCAATGCTTCATACTCAGCTTCGTTGTTTGTAGTCTAAAATTCAAGACGAAGGGCATACGTGAATTCCAATTCGTTAGGATCAATTAGAACTAGCCATGCTCCTGACCCTTCAATGCTGGAAGCTCCGTCGGTAAAGAGCTTCCAGGTATCAGGGTTGGAGGGTTCAGTTGCAGTTGATTAACTTCTGTTATGGCTTCTTTAGGGACTTACAAGATGAAGTCAGCCAAGATTTGAGCTTTGACAGCTTTTCTCGGGACATGGGTGATTTTGTGTTCACCTAGTTTTCACAACCCATTTGGCTAATCGTCCGGAATATTCTTGTTTTTCAAGCACATTCTTAATAGGTTAGTCAGTGACCACTTGTATCGGGTGTGGCTGAAAGTACCTTCGAAGCCTTCTAGCCTTTTGGACTTGGGCTAGAGCGAGTTTTTCCAAAGAAGAATATTTGATTTCTGCTAATTTTGAAGTTTTGAAAAAGTAAACGGGTATCTGAACTTTGTTTCGTTCAATGATCAGAGCCATACTTATGGTCTTTTCAGCAATCGAAAGGTAGATAGAGGTCGTTCCTCCGGAGCCAAAATGGCTGGGAGTGAAGCCAAGTGTTGCTTCATTTGTTGAAGGCTTCCTTTTGAGGTAAAACGCTTCAAAGATGTAAGCTTTCCATCGAAAGTCTTTCTTGTTAGCACATCCCTTGAGGGTTGGCTTTTATGCTTTGTTTCCCCGCGATGTGCCCTACAAACTTGCCTTCTTCAAAACCAAACAAGCACTTGACTTGATTAAGCTTCATGTTGATCTTTCTCGGGTTTTGGAAAGTTTCTTGTATGTCATCGAGCATTTGGTATTCCGTTTTGCTCTTGATCACCAAATCTTCAACATAAGCTTCTATGTTCTTTTCAATTTGTTCGGTAAACGCTTTGTCAACCAGGCGTTGATAAGTGGCACATGCGTTTCTTAAAACAAAAGGCATTTTTTGATAGCAAAATATACCTTTATCAGTGTGTAATGCGGTTTTTTCTTCTTCTTCTTCTTTCATTAGGATCTGATGGTAACCCTTTTAGGCATCAAGAAAACACTTGAATGGGAAGACTGTGAGCGAGTTAACCTTGAGGTCTATATGGGGCAGAGGGTAGCAATCCTTTGGGCATGCTTTGTTCAAGTCTTTAGAATCGATACACATTCTCCATGACTTTTCAGGTTTTTGAAACATCAACGGATTGGCCACCCATGAATGATGCTTGACCTCTCGAAGTATTCTGGCTAGAACAAGCTTTTCCATCTCTTGGCACTCTGCAAGGCTTCTTTCAGGGGCTTGACTCCGTTTCTTTTGTATAATGGGCTTAACATCAGGTGGAATCCATAATTCATGTTCAACAATGCTACAAGGGATGCCGGTTATATCTTCCGGGCACCAAGCAAAGACATAATGCAAGAACAATTTTTCAAGGTATGAGAGGGTTTCATTGGAAAGGTTAGTGTTTACCCTTATCCCCTGTTGAGGATATTTTGGGTTTATGTCCAACCCTTGTTCATCGTCTTCATCCTTTCTTGAGTTTTCTCCTTCAACCACAAAAGCTTCTTGGGTAGGTTGAAGGGTTGATATCCCTTTTTTCAGTGGGAAACTTCATAGTGCCTTGACCAACTGAAACTAATATTCCGCACACACTTTGCCCTGACCTTCCTATGATGATATCATAGTTGGAAGGTATATTGATCACTGCAAAAGTGAGTTGTTTGGTTCATCCCTTTGTTCTCTCGCTGAACAAACATTAAGGGTTATTTGGCCTGAATGCTTGATAGGTATGTCTGCGACACCTTCGATGGAGGATTTAAACTGTTAAAGCTTTGAACGTTCATCGTCCCTGAGAGGGTTAAAGCATTTCTCAAGCATGACTTTTGTGTCTTGATTGTTCCTATGTTGGATTTCATCACCAGAGGGTTTGAAAGCAACTCTACTTCTGGTGGTGGGAAGCAAACATATTGACGTTCCCATGCCTTGAAATGATGGCGTTTGTGGGAAGCTTTGCTTTCAAGATCGATCATGTTCACTTCCTACTTTTTTTTATTTAACCATCTTGTCCTTGACCCCTTTAACCAAGTGAGCCAGTTCGGACTTGACGGCTTCTTCGATCCTCTTTTTGGGTTGGAAGCAATTATTGGTATGGTGACCTTTCTATTCGTGAAACTCACAATATTGGCTTGATTTTTCCGATCTTTTGTTTTTTGGCAAAGGTTGAGGAGGGTGGAAGCTGTGTTTTACCTCTTCGGTTGCCAAGATCTCTTGCGGAGTCTTGGTTAAGGCTGTAAAGTTTATGGTTTTTTCTCGGCTTGGAGGGTTCCAGCCTTCAGGCCTTCTAGAATCCAAACCTTTGAATCATTTGTTATAAGAGCCATACCAGTTAAGAGTTCTCTCTTTTTTCTTTGATGTCTACAGCTTATTCTCCTCGAATGTGGGCTTCAGCCCTTTCGAGTGTTTCTTCAAGGGTTTTGGGCAGGCATTTATTGAAGTCTCTTGTGAGATATTTGGAATTTATAGCATTCATGAACCCTGCAACCCTAATCTTTTCATCGGCTTAAGTTAAACCTTCCTTCTTGTAACTTTCGATGAAGTCTCTGAGACTTTCATCATCACGTTGTTTGGTCTGGAAGATTACTGTGGCGTCATTGACATGCCTCTGTTGTTATAGGGAACTTTTGCTAAGATCGTCAAAGGTCTGAACGCTTCGTCCAGGAAGGTCATTGAACCATATGCGTGAAAACCCTTCAAGGGTTTGCATGAACATGAGACAACATTCGGAGTTGGGTCATTTTTCAATTCTTGCAGTCCCGGCGAAGATTTGGAGGTAGTCTTTAGTACCGTGATGGCATCTTTATCTGGGTTTAAAACTCGTAATCAACGATTTGTTGGGAGAAGAAAGACAAGTTTGTTGGGCTTGTAGGGTTTTGAGAGGTTTTCTACTACCCTTGAAGCTGGGTTAGCGTTTGAGGTACCCTGGTGAGTGGTTGGTACTTGGTTGATGAAGTTAAAGCTAAAGCCTTGGAGGCTTTCTGTGTCATCATCCAGCTTTCACTTGCTGCAAAGGAAATTGTGTCATCATTTGTGTCATCAGCTAGGGCAAAAGGTTAAATACTTAAAGGCTTTCTGATGGTACTAATAAAAGATGCCATTATCTGTGTCATAAGGTTAAAGCCTTAAAGGCTTACTGTATAAGGCATTCCCATGGATGTGCTCATGACCGCACCTCGAGCCAAAGGCAGGGTGGCCATGGCTTGTTTTCACGAAGTAGCAATGGGAGGGGGAACACTTGAAGCCGGTGACTGCCATAATTGATCAAGAGTGGTTTTATGCCCCATAGGTGCACCGGTTGTAATGGGTTGGGAGGTAAATAAGGGAAAAGCGGTTGGACTTGGACTCCCCAAAAGCTAAAGGGCTTGAGTGATTGGGCTGTCACACTAGGACCAGCTTCAAGGTAAGTTGTGGCTGAACGTGAGCTGCTAAAAGGAAGAGATGGAGGGCCATGTGATAATGAGGGTTCAGACTCCTCATAATTTAGTCTTATTCTCACCCTTTTTCCCTTTCTAAGCTCACATGCTAGTTGAGAAGAAATCTCAGTTGTAAGAAATTTCTAGCTACTCCCCCGGGTGTTAGATCTATGCGTTCCGGTGTATGCATTACATCGATTTGAGTAGGTGCAACCCCTGACCGAGATGGGTTTGTGTTTGAAAAGACGTGAACTCCGGGAACATATCCAGGTGGAGTACTTCCGGGAGTAGAAAGAGGTGTAGATAGGACCGGTGAGATCCGAACCGAATTTGGTGTTAAATCGGTGTTGTTAGGCACCTAATTTACCAGACCGAGAGACTCGCTTTCAGACATGATGTAAAGAGAAAATGGAGCTACACAACTGGTCTTTAAGATAAAGTAAGCGGCGTAGCCCCACGGTGGGTGCCATCTTGTTGCTACAACAAATACAAGACCAAGGCCTGTAGCAATATCTCCGGGGTAAAAGGGTTCAAGGTTTCAGTTTGCCTAATGCAGGTCGTGGGGTCCCCCCACGTTTGCATGACGTGAAGAGAGGTTCACTAGTGTTATTGTTGTTGTCCTTGAATTCTATACTGATATGAAACCAGTCCAGAATGTAATCGTTGGAAAGGATGAATTATTTAGAGTGAAGAAGAGAAGCAAGCATGAAGCTAGTTCTCATGGGAGAAGAAGAAGAGAAGCAAGCATGAAGCTTGTTCTCGAGAGGGAGAAGGAGAATCATAGAATTAAGATAGTTTTTTGCTGATTCCAGAATGAATGGCATGCTTGTCATGGGCTGCAATTTATAGGGGAAGAGGTTTCTCAAAGGAGAAACCTTTAACTAGTGAACCTGGCTTGTAGTGAGGGGCTTACCCTTTTTAGGGGTTGAAGGGTTTGGACCTGCGGACGAAAGGGTGTGCTCTCCCACATGGTCTGGTTGCGGCTGGGCAGGAGGTTTCACACGCAAAGGGTGATGTGACAAGGCTCTGACTTGTCTTTTTACTGTTCATGACCGTTGGACCATTTTCGAACCTTTTAAGTTGTTGTGTCTCTAATCAGTTTATTAAGGTTTGAGCTACCCCCGTCATCAGTGATGATCAATCACATTAAATGTGATTGATCAACGTTACAGCCCAAATTAATTGATAAAACGCGTAATAATTTAGTTAATCCCGAGCAATCAGCGGACAAGATTGGAAGTGGACTTGGTCGACTTTGAAGTGTTGCAGTGGTTAAAAGCTTGCTTTGGGTCAGACCCGGGTTTGAAACCTATGGTCTACCATTCCTTTTTTTTACTTCCTTTTTAATTAAAGGTTTCAACAAATTACCATTAGCCCCCTTAATTATAGTAACTGAGCTAACTTATTTATTAACTTAGATTATCTTAAAACCAATATTAAAACCTAACAACTAACAAGCTAAAATAATAATAATAATAATAACAATAATAATAATAATAGTAAGTTTATATTGCAATATTAATCGAATTAATTAGTTAAATAGATAAAATAAATAAAGACTAAATTGATTATTGAGTTAGGATAAATCCTTCAACGGTTGTTTATTTCACGGAAAAAATTCGAGGTTTCAAGGTTAGGATCCGAATTTCAAAACGGGTCAGATTTTGGGGAAATCTATATTGACGGATGTTACATTACTGCTCACTCCCGCTCAGGCCCCTGCCAGCAAACCACTCAAGCTCCCCTTGCACCGCCAGCTCAACCTCTTGCTCTTCAGGGTAACCCAGCAGTTCCAGTGCCAGTTGCTAATGCCCGAACCTGCTACACTTGTGGTGACCCTAATCACTTTGCAAATGTCTGCCCGCTCCGAGTTGTGAAACAAGAACCGCAGCAATAACCACCGCAGCAGCAACAACAACAGCAACAGCAGCCTCAGCAGCAGCAGCAGCCACAGCAAGCAGCCCGTGGAAGAACCTTCAACATCAACGTCCGCTAGGCTCAGACTGACAACAATGTTGTCAATTGTACGTTCCTTGTTAACGGTGTTTATGCTTCTTGCTTATTTGATACTGGAGCCGATAACTGTTTTGTGTCCTTTGAATTCGAAAAACTTTTAAAACGTAAACACGCTAATCTCCCAACGACCTTCGACGTAGAAGTCACCACCGGAAGAACCGTCACCGTTAGTTCCATTCTCTGTGATTGTACTCTTACACTCAACAATCACGTTTTCCCGATCAACCTCATTCCTATGCAACTTGGTAGTTTTGATGTCAAAGTAGGCATGGATTTTCTTCATGAGAATCATGCCTAAGTCGTTTGTTTTGAAAAGATGATTCATTTCTCCCTTTTAAACGGCGACCAATTATGTGTTTATGGCGAAGCATCCTCGAAAGAGTTGAAACTAATGTCGTGCATCCAAGCGAGCAAGTATCCACGAAAGGAATACTTGGCTTTCTTAGCCCACATTGTAGTAGCAGAGAAGGAAAAGAAGCCGATGGAAAAGGTACTTGTGGTTCGTGATTTTCCTACTGTCTTTCTTGATGATTTACCTGGTCTACCCCCTACCGGCGATATCGATTTCTATATCGACCTCATTCCTGGAGCTAACCCTGTCGCTAAAGCCCCTTATCGCCTCGCACCGTTTGAAATGCGTGAACTTTCTAGCCAACTCAAGGAGTTACTTGATAAAGGCTTCATACGCCCTAGCACATCCCCTTGGGGCGCACCCGTCCTCTTCGTGAAAAAAAGGATGGATCGTTCCGAATGTGCATCGATTATAGGGAACTTAACAAGCTTACTATCAAGAATCGCTACCCTCTACCTCGAATCGATGACTTATTTGACCAACTGCAAGGCGCTACCTGTTTCTCTAAGATCGACCTACGCTCTGGTTATCACCAGTTGCATATTCAGGAGCAAGATATTCCGAAAACCGCTTTCCGCACCCGTTATGGCCACTACGAATTCGTGGTCATGCCTTTTGGCCTCACAAACGCACCCGCGGTCTTCATGGAATTGATGAACCGTGTGTGTAAACCCTTCCTTGACCGCTTCGCTATTGTGTTTATCGATGATATCCTTATCTACTCGAAGTCGAGAGCCAAACACGCGCAACATCTCCGTTTAGTTATCGAGCTTCTCCAAGGAAATCAACTCTACGCCAAGTTCTCCAAGTGTGAATTTTGGTTCGAGGAAGTTCAATTCCTCGGTCACATCTTTAACACTCAAGGAATTCACGTCGACCCCGCAAAAATAGAAGAAGCAAAAAGCTGGATTACGCCGAAGAATCCTTCCGAAATTCATTCTTTTCTCGGATTGGCAGGTTATTACCGTCGATTCATCGCCGATTTCTCCAAAATCGCCGTACCGCTCACCGCTTTAACCCAGAATGACAAACCTTTTGTTTGGGGACCCAAACAGGAGGAAGCCTTCCAAACCCTCAAGTTCATGCTCTGCAATGCTCCCGTCCTTACACTTCCCGACGAAAACGACGATTTTGTCGTTTATTGCGATGCCCCTAACCTTGGTCTCGGTTGTGTTCTTATGCAACGGGACAAGGTTATCGAGTATGCGTCTCGATAACTTAAGGTCCACGAGAAGAACTACACAACCCACGATCTCGAACTCGGTGTAGTTGTTTTTTCGTTGAATATTTGGCGACACTACCTTTACGGTACCAAGTGTACGGTCTTTACCAACCATAAGAGCCTACAACATATCTTGAACCAGAAAGAACTAAACATGCGCCAACGAAGATGGGTCAAACTTCTCAACGACTACGATTGTGAGATACGCTACCATCCAGGCAAAGCAAACGTCATTGCCGATGTCCTCAGTTGACGAAGATATATGTATAGCGTTCGTGACGTTCAAGCCCAACACAACCTCGAAACCCTCATTTGCGATGCTCAACACGCTTGTTTTCTCGAGAACACTTTGAAGGAAGAAAGAATCTGCGGAACCAAAAACCAGTTAGTGAATAAACAGAACGGTATTTTTCACTATCTCGACAGTATTTGGATACCTTGTCGCAATAATCTCCAAGAGATTTTGCTGACAGAAGCCCACAAGTCCCGATATTCCATTCACCCCGGTGCCGACAAGATGTACCAGGACCTTCGTTCCAGGTATTGGTGGCCGGGAATGAAGAAGGATATCGCCCTTTGCGTTTAGAAATTCTTAACTTGCTCGAAAGTTAAGACCGAACATCAACGACCCTCTGGGTTATTCGAACAACCCGAGATCCCGATGTGGAAATAGGAGAGTATAGCTATGGATTTCATTACGAAACTCCCTCGCACTTCTTCAAGTCACGATAGCATTTGCGTTATCATAGATCATCTTACGAAATCCGCCCATTTCTTAGCGATACGAGAAGACTTCAAGGTAGAACGATTGGCAAGAATCTATACCGACGAAGTCATTTGTCGACACGAGACGCCTCGTGACATCATCTCTGACCGTGATGGTCGTTTTACCTCATGTCTCTGGGAGACTTTTCAGTCCGCTAACGGTACTACTCTTAATCTTAGTACCGCATTTCATCCCCAGACCGACGGTCAGACTGAGCGCACGATCCGCACACTTGAAGACATGTTTCGTTCATGCGTTATAGATTTCGGTGGTAATTGGGATTCGCATTTACCTTTAGTAGAATTCTCATACAATAACAGTTATCACACTAGTATTCAAATGGCACCCTTTGAGGCATTATATGGTAGAAAATGTCGACCGCCAATTGTATGACATGATATCGGAGACGCATAGATCACTGGCCCTGAGCTGATACAAGAAACAACAGACAAGATCCACCAAATAAGGGACAATCTCCTAAAGCTCGGAGTCGTCAAAAGAGTTACGCCGATAAACGCCGCAAGCCTCTTGAGTTTGAAGTTGGTGATCACGTACTCCTAAAGGTTTCACCTTGGAAGGGGGTGATCCGATTCGGCAAGAAAGGAAAGCTAGCGCCGCGATACGTGGGTCACTTTAAGATTCTGGAAAGAATTGGTAAAGTGGTGATGTGTGTAAAATGCAACACATAAATTACATCAAATGAGGCATAAAACAAACCCTTTTTTAGTACTAATGTTGGAAAAATGTGCTTTTGTCTTCCTTTTGTATTTTCAGGACCAAATGAGCTTAAATGAACAAAAGGAAAAAATATGAAGCAAAATATAACATAAATACAAAGAAAAGGAATAAACGTGGCATGCCCGACCCCTCGATAGCATCTTCCCAAGCAAAAACAAGAGATCAGAAGGCTGACCAGGGCCCCGTGCCCAGCCAGCACGGGGGCGTGCCTAGCTTAACACGGGTCGTGGTCAACGCTAAGATTCAGAGAATCTTGCAAATCTTGATAGTATAGATATGCTTCTGCACACGGGGCCGTGCCCAGCGAACACGGGGGCGTGTGGAGCCTAATGCAGAAAATTGTAATTAATGAAGAAAGAGAAAGTTGATGGCCATTGGGCCGTGTCCAGCGGACACGGGGCCATGTCCGGGCTTCTGTACAAGCTATAAATAGGGGTGCTTGGTTCACTTCAAAGGCATCCCTTGGCAAACGACCTCTCTCCCACTTCACCACCACTACACCACCATTACAACACCCACATCCACCACCATCATCCATCATCCACCTTAGAGTGTCTGTAGTAGTCTCGGGATCCAAGATTGATAGTAAGAGTTCTTGACAATCAAAGGCCATGTTTGCCTAAGTCTCTTACACCACTTGGTGAAGACAAGCATTTAATGTAATACTTTTGATTTTTAATCTTTTCGCACTTTTTATTTGGTTTTGTATTAATGACTTTAATAAATAGTTTCTTATGTTGAAGGTGAAACTTCCTTATCATTTGTCTGTGGTGTCTTGGCGTTATTTTACTGTCTATATAAAATAAAAGATTTTCACCATTCATATCTCTACGGTCTATGTAGAGATATGTTGGCTACCTGGTCGGGGGTTAAGGGAATGGTTTGGTAAGGTTCTTGCCTTGTTCAGTGTATAGATCCTGCAAGGACCTGGGTCAAGCTTACTAGGACCTCCTTCAATACCCACTGGTATTGGATGGCGGGGGTGCGAATGGCTTGATCCCCTCATATGTAAACTACTATTAATACATTAACCCGGCTACTTGGGATTGTATCCCTGCTGACTCAAACCACTTAGCTGGGGGTAACGTCGCCTTCAAAAGAGGGGCCTACCACATTACGCATTAATAACTTAATTAATTATCTTTCAATATTCCGACCCTTTGGGATTGTATCCTTGCTGACTCAAACCACTGGGTTGAGGGTAACGTCACCTTCAAAAGAGGGGCCTACTACTATAACTAAGATAATCTCTTTAAAAGTGCAAAAGTGCGGAAATCATCAAAGGTTACATTAAAGGCGAGTCGGATCCAAGTGATTCATCTTGTCTATATGCTTTTATTTTATTTTCATTTTTCAGCATTTTAGTTTTTATTTTTCATGTTTAAAAACCTTTTCCAAAACTTTTGATTTGATTAGATGTTGAGGATAAACCGGTACTAAAAGCTCTTGTGTCCTTGGACGACCTCGGTATCTTACCAACGCTATACTACGCTCACGATGGGTGCACTTGCCCATATGTGTGTTTAGTGTTAGTAGAATATCGTGTTTTATAAATTTAAAACTTGACAAATGTGTTAAAAAGGGCTTAAAATATTAACAAAAACATATAACGCTACACACGTATCAGTGGCCTACCGACTCGAACTACCAGTGGAACTCAACAACGTACATCCGACTTTCCATGTCTCGAACCTCAAGAAGTGCTTAGCTGAAGAGAATCTTCATGTACCTCTCCAAGACCCTGCACTTTGTGGAAAAGCCTGTAGAAATCATGGATCGAGAAACCAAGAAACTTCGACGCTCACGCATTCCTATAGTGAAGGTTCGCTGGGAAAGCAAACGTGGTGTTGAGTTCACTTCGGAACTCGAAAGTGATATGAAGGCTAAATACCCGAAGCTCTTTGTTACGCCTACTCCTTAATTTCGGGAAGAAATTTCCTAAAGTAGGGGAGGCTGTAACAACCCGACTTTTCGGATCGTTACCCATTTATTTTGCTTTGTTTTGTAACCAACTTGAATCCCAGGATTCGATATAAATAATGGGTTATATTATACTAAATACTTTTTCATCACACCGCACCGCTATACGCTTAAACGCTTTATATTCACAACGATTATGCAACACGATTTACAGAGAATTATGCTATTTAAATTGCCGAGTGTGTTTGTTTGGTTATCATACGCCTCCACATTCGCTTACCTCGACTAACACGCTTTACAGTCACAAACGCTGTTATCAGTAGTAGTAATGTTATGTACCTGTCTTATTTGTGTGTGTGTGTTTATTATGTGGTTGGATTACTCGCAAACGCTATCGCAACGCAAACTCAACGCTACTCGCACAACTCGATTTATCACTCTAAAATGCAACGCAACTCAAAACTCGGTATTATACTAAAATACTTAATGTACCAATACTATCCAACGCAACGAAACGCATTAAACGAGCATCTTACACGCGAAACGAGGAAAAGGATGCACAAATCAGCACCTTAGTTCGAAGCTAGGCAGCTTCGTACGAAGGCACTACCTTCGTACGAAGGCAGCCTGTTCGAACCAAGGCCCTTGTGCGAACCCACTCCCTCTATATATACCCATGCCCTCCTCATTCATTTCTCAGTTGTTGATTCTAAGCCGAAACTCTGCCGAATTGTTGTCCGACCATTTTCAAGTAAGATTTAACAGTTTTCTTCGATTATACAACGTTTTCCACTTCGATTTTCACAAGAAACATTTGTTTTTATCTAAATTCTTCTGTTTTTACCTAAAAATATACAAGTTTTCACTTAACTTATTATTTTCTTCATAAATTCCTGCTTTTCGCACAAACCCTTCATCTTTTTCATCAAAACTTCTTCTTTCATCACTGATTTACACTCGACCGAGTGGATTGGGACTAACTTCGGTTTCCTGAGCTAGAAATCTGTTGATTTCCCACTCAACAAGTGTTAAGTCTAGGTGCAAACACTTTAAAACTCTTTTTAATCTTGATTTTTTTTACACCAAATCGGACCAACAACGACAAGTATTTCGTTCACTAAATAGTGGAATGAGGTAACGTCGAAACCGTCTCTAATTGGACTCGGAAACACATCCGATTCAGGCGAAAACACAGCACCGAATGCCAAAAACAGCCATGTTTGTGAACTGGACTGTTCTGTGCGAAGCCAGCTTCGTACGAAGGCACTGCCTTCGTACGAAGGACATGGCCTCGTACGAAGGCACTGGTTTTACACAACACAGCCCAATTTCCATTCGTGACACAAGCAAAGACCTCTCTGACGCTAAGCTCAATCAATAGCTTAAAGTTGGAGGGATGAACAGTCGATTTTCCAAAGACGACGCGAAGACACTTGATTTTGGACGCTGGAAGCAGCATGTGTACGAAGATCCACCTTCATACGAAGGGCCCTTCGTACGAAGGCACCAGCTTCGTACGAAGCTTCTGTTCTTGTAACACCCCAAAAACGGGTTTGTTAATTATATTGAATTAACCAAAAATAAACGGGTAAAATACCGTTAGTGGTAAAATTAACCCGGTAAATATTTAAAATAAAAATAATAATAATAAACCTAATATTAAATAAAAAGGGAATAAAAGCTGTTGAGGAAAACAAGTATATAAAAGGCCCGAGTTAACAGGACTTAAAATAAAACGGGTTATAACTTCCCCGAACCCACCAATTAACTAGGAATATCAACCTAGTTAATTATGTACCTTAAAAACAACAAGGAAAGCTTGGTTAAAAACCCTTTCTATAACTTTAGAAACTAGAGGGGCAAAAAGTGGCAAGCTTGAAACTGAGTTATTAAAAATAACTTAAACATCAAAAACACACACACAAGTGTGTGTTTCGGTCGATACATATACAGACGCAGGAGAAGGGTTCTGCTTTGAACCCTAAATCACCAAAAATCGACCAAGTTCATGGGGAAAATCAAGTCTAAATGGAAAACCAAGCTGAAATTAGTGATCACCAAGCCTAGGGGATCACAAGGTATGTCAAATTTCATTATTTGATTCCATCTCAAATTTTTGATGAACTTATGAAATCGAAATTCGAGCTTGCATGATTGATGTTTAGGTGAAACTAGGTTGAATCCATGTCTAGGAACAAACCCTAGTCGAAAAATTGATGAATTAAGATTGAAAAATAGGAATTTGATAACCACCCATATATGTGTTAGTGGGTTTTTATATCATTGTGATGAACACATAATTTAGTATGTTAGATTGCGAGAAAATTGATGTTATGATGCAAGATAGTGATATTGTTCATGAATACTAGAACAAGGGTTTGTTTGTTGTGAATAAAACTTGGTTAAAAATTAATTAGGAGCTAAATTCGTGAAAGTACGAAAATCATGCCCACAAGGTGTTTGATAAATTGCCTAAGTGAAAACATAAAGCTATAGAAGTACGATAAAACTTGAAAAGAATCATATGCAATGATTTTTGATAGAATTGGATGATATAGATGCTTTAAAGTGGAAATTTAATAATTAGCCGGGTTGTTCACTATAGGCGACTCGAGCGAGAAGGCGGGCGATAAAGCCGGGAGTGATACGCGGCATAAAGGGAAGATCTAAGGTACGCGACTTGTCATCCCGTAACATTTATGAAGACAAGCTTAGTTAAAATATGTGTAATATTGATATAGCGAAAATGGTTGTGTTGGTATGTCATTAAGGTGATGAAATTCACTCGACAACCAAACGGGTCAAAATAAATACTTAAAATATGTGTAATGTTGATATAGTAAAAATGGTTGTGTTTGGTATGTCATTGAAGTGATGGAATTCACTCGACAACCAAGTGGGTCAAATAAATAGTTAAAATAATAGCGATCAAAACAAAGGCACCATTTGGTAAAAGTTATAACGGGTCGAACAATTTAAGAATATTGCCTTTTAAGTAAAAAGAACTCATGGCGCGAACCAGAATAGGTTCAAGGGGCATGATGGTATTAATATACCATCATACGTTGATAAATGGTTATGTCGACTAAACGGGTCAAATGGTGTGTTAATACCATTTGACAATTATAACTGACGACTACTTGTTGTGTTTTGTGTTCACAGGAAATAACATATGTTTGTGATGCTTTAACTAGAAAAAAAATTAATTGAAGCAAAAAGTATGTGAACGGGTCGATGCTATGACCCGAGCCAGGTACGCATATTTAGAATTTTAGTAGAAGTGATATTTTGATCAAATATTAGCGAAAGTCCTTCTTCGTAAAATGAAGGACTAAAATTGACCAAAAAGCCCTTGATGGGTGAATTGGGCGAATGACCCATATGGGTTATTTAGGACCTTGTATGGTGGTTATGGAATATAGGTAGATACTTTAGATAGGGAATTGCGAAGTGTGAAAAGAAAAGAGGCAGTTTTAGACTAAATTGCTTAAATCCCATAAACGGGTTAAAAGTTTTAGTAAAATAATTTCAAGCCGAGGACTTGAAATTCTATAAGTTGAGAAGTTAGATATCAGGTTTTAACTCCATAAGATGGAGAATCCAATTACGGTCGCGTAGGAAAAATAATTACACAAAACAGAGGTCTAGATCAAAAGTTATGCTAATTTGAAGTTGGAATTTGGTTAAAACTTAGCTGGGCAAATATGCAGCAACAGGAAACAACTTTCTGTCAAAATATGCCCGTCGCGCCCCGCGACGGAGATGTCATAGGCTGTCGCGCCCCGCCACGGGCTGTGGCGCCCCGCGAAGGCCGAAGCCAAGTCTGTCGCGGGCCGCGACAGACTACAGAGCTGGCAAATTGAATTTTTTTATTTGTTGTTTGATTTTTAGAACTTGTCTAAACTATTATTTAAGCATCAAAACTAAATTTTAAGTTGGTTTTGATCACAGGTAAATATCAAGAGTTCCCGGATGAAGATCAACCTCAACGAAGAACCAAACACGATGTAGTTACAAGCTTCGGCACGTAGTTTCGTTGTCATATTTAAACGACGAATTTCTATCAAACAAGATATAACGAATTAAACTTTAGTAAAGTTTTAATTAACCTGTATTTTCATTGTATATGTAATCATAATTACATGTTTATTTTCGAAATCTGCACGAAAACACTTAATTAATAGTCAGGGTGTTACAAGTTGGTAATCAGAGCTCAAGGTTAAAAGAATAAAGTGTTCGGTTCGAGGCTTGATCGCAAATCCGGTAAGTACATGTATATAGTAATGGTTTAGTATGATTAAAGTGTTATGAATAACACATAGAATTATCGTGTAATACATGTTACCCCAATTAAATCTATCAAGGATCGATATAGTTAACGAAATTACGTGCGTTGACACGTATACCAGAAAGCCTCGTATTATAATACGGGCGATTATTGATGTTGCCGTTACTAACTTTTGTGAATGTTTTAATTGAAGGATATTCGCACCTGAAGGTGACGAGAGTTGAACAAATTTCGGATATGACGAAGGAACGGTCCGAAGTATGACGAGCAGAGCATACTCGTTAAGGACCTAAATCGCATAACAGTCGCGAGTAAGGTCAATAGCAAGGAAAGCCCGTTAGGGAAAGCATTTACCAGGTACACGTTTTTAGATCTATTGCACAAATAGTAACACGCAATAAGTACGTAGAGATTGATTGTTCTCTATATAAGATAAAAACTTGGAAAAACCCGAATAGAATATCTATTCAGGATGATGTTTCCAAGAGAAATTAAATAAAAACATGTGTTATTCACGATGATGAATAACAATGCAATAACAAGATTAGTTCATGAGGAAACTTGGGCGGGAGTGAATATCCAAAAAAAATTCTCAACATAATATTATTGAGAAAGGTAACGACCACATTAACGAATGTGATTATGTAATAGTTAGATAAAAAGGAAAACATTTTATATGTTCAAGAATGAAACGAGTAAAACTACTAATTGATTAAATAGCAATTGAGTAAAGTTTTGCCAATTTAAATCAATGATATAGAAATAAGCAGAGACGTTACTTACATAGGGCGTGATGTGAAAATTATGAAAAGGTCATGCATGTCATGTGTTGACCGCTTACTCTGGCCAAGTAAGTAGTGAACACATGACACCATGAACTTCTTATGATGGACATATTTACGTCCGATGTAATGAGGACGGGGTGAATGGGACAATTTAAAAGGGTACCCAAAAGAATAAAATAAGCAAAATGTTTGATAATAAACGTAAACGCAAGTCGGATGACGGAAGCGTATTACGTTAGAAATAACGAGCCCGAGAGAAGGGACAAGGAATAAAGTAAAGGAAAACACAGACCGACTAATAGGAATGATAAGGCATAGGGATGAAAGTTTGACTGTCACAAGTGGTGAAATTCACACAGACAAGTCAAACGAATTAAATAAAGAATAAAGGACTTGATTGAATAAAAGCGATGGATTTCGCTAAGACGACCAAATAAATAAAACGAAGTCTTAATACATACCGGGACGGTTGCGCTAATAATGACTTCGGTAAAATACCCAATAGATGGGTAGGATTTTGAAGGTATGCATAAACCAAGAGACGGGAACGCGAAATAGAAAGTCAAAAGACTCGGATTGTGAGTTATGACTAAAGAACGACAAATTTTGCAAACAGAAAATTTGATAACTATAGGATGAACGGGTTGAATACAAATGAAGTTTGACATTCATAAGTGATGAAGTGTCACGCAAACAAGTCAAACAAGATAAATAAAGAATAACGCTTAAAGAGGTAAGTAAGCGCAAACCGAATAAATTGGAGCGCAAAATATTAATGAACCTATGTGATGGGTCGTAAAGGAATATAGAAAGGAAAAACGCAAACTAGTGAAATAAGAATGCTAAAAACATTAAGATAAAAGAACCTGGGTAATGGGTCGTAAAGAAGTATAGGTATGAACCGGGTAACGGAAAGCGTAGAACAAACCGACGTGTAGACGACGAAAGAAGTCATAAAGTCGGAAGGATAATTCGAAAGGAAAAGAATGTAGACTTGGATTATGGGCAAGGTAAAATGAACTTCAAAAGCAAAGATAAATAACTCTAAACAAAAAAAGAGGTGCCATGACACCATATATATATATATATATATATATATATATAAATATATACATTCGAATAAAGACTCAAATAAAAGACGATCTACGAGATCATCATAACCTACGAGATTATAAGTAATGTTAAGGTCTACGAGACCAAAAAGAGCTTTGGGTCGCAAATAGAAAGAAACGAACTGTTGGGGTCTCGCTTTAAAAAGGTAAAAAGGTGAAAATTTAAATAAATAGCCTACGAGGCTAATGAAAGAACCTACGGGTCATTTGGGTTAAGCGTGGGAACTAATTATAATTCGACGCATTAAATAATAATGGAAAGGAATAAATCCTCGGACGTAAAATTCCTAGATATAAGAAAAAGATGTAAGACAAGGTGAAAAGAAAACGTTAAACTAAAATTCAGTTTTAGTGAGAAACAACATTTTAACAAATATGGGTATTATGAGATAAATTAGAAAATGGTTAATATTAAAGGATTTAGGTTTTTACACCGATAGGTGTAAAACGATACATTCGAAAAGAAGATTCTCGATAATGAAAGGTTTATATAAACTTAAACATGACGTTATGCGATCACGGTCAAGAAAAGTAATATGAAATATAACCACGTTATAGCGTGAACTATGAAATGGGAATAATAAAAGTTTGTAAGCCTCGAGAAGGCAAAATGGATATACCCGAGTGAAGGGGTATAAGGTAACCGGTGACTAAGGGGGTGTTTGGTGTTGTGTTTTCAAAATAGATTATGCGTTTTAAAAATAGATTTTACGTTTTCAAAACTGCGTTTTGAAATATCATGTAGGTACATGCTTCTCCAAAACTGCGTTTTGGAGGCAGATAATCACTTTTTTATCCAAACACTTTTTTAGATTATTTATGTTTTACAAACGCAATAATCAAATAGTCACTTCAAAACGTAATCCCAAACACCCTCTAAAAAGTCTAACAGCCAAGATAAGTAATTAATAGAGATAAGGGACATAAGATGAAAGTAACGGCTCACGGGGCCTTACACGGGAAAAGCGCATACGCTACGGAACCAAAAAGACATTACCATACTCTTCTGGTAAGATTATTGAATTCAAACAATGCTCAAGTAATTACCGAGACTAAGTCCATGGGGGTTAAACCTAAAGAAACACGTAAGAAAGGTTTCGAGGACGAAACCTCTTTAAGGGGGGTAGACTTGTAACACCCCAAAAACGGATTTGTTAATTATATTAAATTAACCAAAAATAAACGTGTAAAATACCGTTAGTGGTAAAATTAACCCGGTAAATATTTAAATAATAATAATAATAATAATAATAATAATAAACCTAATATTAAATAAAAAGGGAATAAAAGCTGTTGAGGAAAACAAGTATATAAAAGGCCCGAGTTAACAGGACTTAAAATAAAACGGGTTATAACTTCCCCGAACCCACCAAGTAACTAGGAATATCAACCTAGTTAATTATGTACCTTAAAAACAACAAGGAAAGCTTGGTTAAAAACCCTTTCTATAACTTTAGAAACTAGAGGGGCAAAAAGTGGCAAGCTTGAAACTGAGTTATTAAAAATAACTTAAACATCAAAAACACACACACAAGTGTGTGTTTCGGTCGATACATATACAGACGCAGGAGAAGGGTTCTGCTTTGAACCCTAAATCACCAAAAATCAACCAAGTTCATGGGGAAAATCAAGTCTAAATGGAAAACCAAGCTGAAATTAGTGATCACCAAGCCTAGGGGATCACAAGGTATGTCAAATTTCATTATTTGATTCCATCTCAAATTTTTGATGAACTTATGAAGTCGAAATTCGAGCTTGCATGATTGATGTTTAGGTGAAACTAGGTTGAATCCATGTCTAGGAACAAACCCTAGTCGAAAAATTGATGAATTAAGATTGAAAAATAGGAATTTGATAACCACCCATATATGTGTTAGTGGGTTTTTATATCATTGTGATGAACACATGATTTAGTATGTTAGATTGCGAGAAAATTGATGTTATGATGCAAGATAGTGATATTGTTCATGAATACTAGAACAAGGGTTTGATTGTTGTGAATAAAACTTGGTTAAAAATTAATTAGGAGCTAAATTGGTGAAAGTATGAAAATCATGCCCACAAGTTGTTTGATAAGTTGCCTAAGTGAAAACATAAAGCTATAGAAGTATGATAAAACTTGAAAAGAATCATATGCAATGATTTTCAATAGAATTGGATGATATAGATGCTTTAAAGTGGCAATTTAATAATTAGCCGGGTTGTTCACTATAGGCGACTCGAGCGAGACGGCGGGCGATAAAGACAGGAGCGATACGCAACATAAAGGGAAGATCTAAGGTACGCGACTTGTCATCCCGTAACATTTATGAAGACAAGCTTAGTTAAAATATGTGTGATATTGATATAGCAAAAATGGTTGTGTTGGTATGTCATTAAGGTGATGAAATTCACTCGACAACCAAACGGGTCAAAATAAATAGTTAAAATATGTGTAATGTTGATATAGCGAAAATGGTTGTGTTTGGTATGTCATTGAAGTGATGGAATTCATTCGACAACCAAGTGGGTTAAATAAATAGTTAAAATAATAGCGATCAAAACAAAAGACACCATTTGGTAAAAGTTACAACGGGGTCGAACAATTTAACAATATTGCCTTTTAAGTAAAAAGAACTCATGGCACGAACCGGAATAGGTTCAAGGGGAATGATGGTATTAATATACCATCATACGTTGATAAATGGTTATGTCGACTAAACGGTCAAATGGTGTGTTAATACCATTTGACAATTATAACTGATGACTACTTGTTGAGTTTTGTGTTCACAGGAAATAACATATGTTTGCGATGCTTTAACTAGAAAAAAAATTAATTAAAGCAAAAAGTATGTGAACGGGTCGATTCTATGACCCGAGCCAGGTACACATATTTAGAATTTTTGTAGAAGTGGTATTTTGGTCAAATTCTAGCGAAAGTCCTTCGTCGTAAAATGAAGGACTAAAATTGACCAAAAAGCCCTTGATGGGTGAATTGGGCGAATGACCCATATGGGTTATTTAGGAACTTGTATGGTGATTATGGAATATAGGTAGATACTCTAGATAGGGAATTGCGAAGTGTGAAAAGAAAAGAGGTAGTTTTAAACTAAATTGCTTAAATCCCATAAACGGGTCAAAAGTTTTAGTAAAATAATTTCAAGCCGAGGGCTTGAAATTCTATAATTTGAGAAGTTAGATATCAGATTTTAACTCTATAAGATGGAGAATCTAATTACGGTCGCATAGGAAAAAGAATTACACAAAATGGAGGTCTAGATCAAAAGTTATGCTAATTTGAAGTTGGAAGTTGGTTAAAACTTAGCTGGGCAAATATACAGCAACAGGAAACAACTTTCTGTCAAAATATGGTCGTCGTGCCCGGTGACGGAGATGTCATAGGCTATCGCGCCCCACCACGGGCTGTGGCGCCTCTCGAAGGCCGAAAGCCAAGTCTGTCGCGAGCCGCGACAGACTACAGAGCTGGCAAATTGATTTTTTTTATTTGTTGTTTGATGTTTAGAACTTGTTTAAACTATTATTTAAGCATCAAAACTAACTTTTAAGTTGGTTTTGATCACAGGTAAATATCAAGAGTTCCGGATGAAGATCAAGCTCAACAAAGAACCGAACACGATGTAGTTACAAGCTTCCGCACGTAGTTTTGTTGTTATATTTAAACGATGAATTTCTATCAAATAAGATGTAACGAATTAAAATTTAGTAAAGTTTTAATTAACCTGTATTTTCATTGTATATGTAATCATAATTACATGTTTATTTTCGAAATCTGTATGAAAACGCTTAATTAATAGTCAGGGTGTTACAGTTCCCCCACCGACACTTCGATTTCCGATCGTTTCAGCACTCTGGAGGACTTATTCTCTATTCCCGTACGCAGGCTGACCCGGCGCTCCCTTTAATCCATTAAGGATCGTGTTTCTTAATTAGTACACGTTCTGTGAGTATACTCGAACCCAATTTCCTTTAACGCACTTTTGGGTGTTACATATGTTCTATAATAAAAGACAACTCACAACACAAACACTTTATAAACGTCAATCGCCCCCGCATGCTATACCTGATTTTTTGAATGCTTGTTACTATGCTTATACAGTGTTACACTAGAGCGCCTCTAGCAACGATAGTACTATAGTTTGGACTGAGCACCTGTGTGACAGGGGTTGCTAGGGATCACATTACTTTACTTCATGTGTTCGCTTCGGTGAACATGTGTCGCGCATACTCTACATCGCGGTCTCGTGGTTAGGTGGTATCATTGTCGGTAGTTACATGCTTCGCCTGTTACGTGTTACATGCTGGTTATGCGTAAACGCTTTTACTACTAGTATCTATGCAAACTTGTGTACTCACCTTTACTTTATGTATTGACTTTTATTTTAACGTGTGTGACAGGTTGATGGATTGTTCTGCTGAAATCAAGATAGGAAGTCTAGAAACTCATCTAATAAAAATCTAGGTTGTCGGACTGGTTTTGCTTTTGAGAACTTGCTGTCTGTAATAACTATGTGTTGAATATTTGTTCGTTGGTATGGGACAATGAATCTTTAAAAATATTGGTAATGGATGGTTGTTATGGATTGAGCAATCTGGTTCGCCTAGTGCCGCGCCCCGTTGATTCCGCCATCGGTTGGGGTGTGACAACATTGTCTTGCCTCATCAAACCTAAAATCCTAAGTCCTAATGGTGATTCGGATAACGCTACGAAGGGTTATACAATAAGTACACTTATATATAGGAAGTACCAGTGGCGTATCCACCATGTCCTTATTGTATTACTCTCGGTTCGTTATCTAAATCACTAACAATGCTCTACAGATAAACAATAACCATTGGCGCGTTCATACGTAAAGCACTTCTTAGAAATCTTACTATTAAGATAGAAAGATTTAAAATAGTACTTTAAATATCCTACAAGAATCTAACTATGAAAATAGATAGATCCTATAAGGATTTGGTTTGTGTCAATTGTCGTGTCTTGCTTTATAAGAATAATATAAAAAAAACACTTAGTAAACACATATATGCCATACATTTGAGAAAAACTGGTTACACATTTGAATCACCCCAACATATTTGAAAAACGTAAAAGAGGGGAGTATGTACTCACGGGTTTGCGTATATGTCTTGTTCAATCGAATAGCAAAGCTCAATGTTCAAGTGTTGAAGTGGTTCCTAGTGTATCAGATAACTACGTGTTAGTGTATCGACACTTGAAACGGAAGATCGAATAGAATGAGGTTTCATAAACCAAACGAGAGTTGGATCTCATATAATATGGTTCATAATACCTTACATTCTGATTTGGAAGTGTTTTAAAGTGTTTTGACTTGTTACGGCTCGGTAAAGTGGTTTACGCCACTTTAACGGGTCGTAAGCGTAACTATGGGTTCGGATGGTTAAATATGTCCTATGACGAGTCTAATATGTCAAAACTAGTTTATATAAGTTGTATAATCAGTTTAGATGTCAAAACAATGTTCTTATATGTTCAATACTATTTTATGCGCAAAAAGGGTATTTTCGCCATTTTTAAGAATATATAGTCGACTCGTCATTTGACTAACCAAACGATATGACCATAAGGTATAACCTCAGTAATGTTATAAACTAGAAATGACGAGTTAGACATGTTGGAATGTAACACCCCGAAAATATAAAACTTTATATTTCCAACCTATAAATTAGCAACCATTTCTTGCTTTATCATGTTGTAATTTATGCATTGTGAGTTTTTCAAAAAAGTTTTGGCATTTTTTATTTTTAACTTAAAGCTTTTTATTTTTTACATTTTAACCCCTTTGAATTTTTTACTTTTAACCCAAAACATTTCATCTTTTACAATTTATCCCCAACATTTTTTTTTCAACTTCCTAACCCCATAATTTTCATCTTTCGCAAGTTTTTCGTTTTACGTTTCGTTTTAAATCTTGTGAGTTAACACGCGGCAACGTGCATGTGGGGTTTAACGTTTTTTTCGTCTGTGCTTTCCCGTTTGACAGGCCAGTCGCAACGCGTCAAATGTTCTCCGTTTGACGAGTTCGTCGCAACGCGCGTGTCCTAAATCGACTTAGTTATTGTTTTCTAAGTTTTATGTTTATGTCTAATTTCTTCGCATTAACACGCCGCAACAGGCGTGCGTGATTCAACGATTTTACGTCTGTTTTTCATTCGGTGTTATTTTTCACATTTTTATTTATTTTATTTGTACGAGCTCTTTTGATGTTGGTGGTCGCTTGCAGTGGTGTGGCATTAGTGCTACTTAGCACGATTTTACAAACGTATTTAACCTATTAAGTTTTTTACTAATAATTTGTGTCGAGTTTACCATTATACCTCCTTTACTTAAGAAAAAATAATTTTTTTACATGCAAATTTTTATGTACGTGTCAGTATAAATTCAATTTTCTCTACATTTCTACATAAACTTCTTCTGGAAACGAGTCAGGTTAAACATAATACGTTTTCGTTTGAAGCACCATTTTTTACGTGTAAATTTTTATGTGTGTTTCGGTATAAATTCGAGCTGGTGTATGTTTCGATGTAAAAATTTTTTGGGAAACGAGTCAGGTCAAATATAATATGTTTTCGTGATTATTTTATGAATGTTTTGTAAATTTTGTTTTGATCCGAGTGGAGTAAAATTGTGGTTTCTTTTTTTTCCTTTTCTAAAAGCTCTAATTAATCTATTTTGATTATACGTGTCAGCTTTTTCTATTATCCCGTTACGTTTTCTATGTATGACTCAGGTCACATATAATATGTTATGATTGTACGGTATAAATTTGATTTATTTTATGTTTTGATTCAATCGCAATGCTTATATAGGTTACACTTAGTTCAATCAAATATGTCGAAACACGTGTTTTCATATGATTAACACATCACATAACGTTTAGACTAATCCATTCGATGTTTGCGATGTACCCGCGCCGCAACGCGCGCATGAGTTATTGCAAGTTAGAATTATAAAGTATAAATAAACAAGAATTTACTAACTAGGAATTTTTAACCTAGTTAACTACAAGTCTAGAAGTAACTTATAATAGGGTTAAAAACAACCAAACCTTAAGTTAAACAAAAGTGGAGGGGCTTATGTTGTAAAACCTGAAACTTAAATTGATTAATAAAAAAAATATAACCAAACACACAAGAAGTGTGTCTGGTCGTACATGGAACGCAGGGGGGGACCAGAACCCCTCACCAAACCCTAGCTCCACAAAATTGATCAATTGAAGGCTAATTTCAGTCCCAAATCAAAATCCGAACATAGAATAGTGATCCTCATTACAAGGGGGTTATAAGGTATGTAAAATTTGGTGTTAATTCTCTGTTTGAAATTCTCATGAAATTGGGAAATCCGAAATTTGATGTTGCATGTTTGCTATTTGGATAGGATAGAGATGATATAGTTTCTAGGAGTAAAACCTAGACAACAATATGTGAAATCATGCCTAAATCCTGAAAATTTCATGAACACATTGAAGGTGATTCATGGGTTTTGCGAGCAAATGATAAACACTAGGATTATAGTGGTTGTTCTAGTAATATTTGACATATGTGAAGTGATTTCAGAATTTTAGAGGTTAAAGTTCATGTAAGGTAATTGATTGACGAAAATTTAGGGCTACATGACAAGTTATAAACTTGATAATATATAGTGTAAATTTCTGCCCTTAAAGTGTTCGAATAAATGCCTCAAAGAAGGCTTAAATCTGAAAATTTGAGTTAAACCGCGTGATTGTGATGTTTCGGCAAAATATGCGAACTATGAACTGAAAAGAGTTCTAAACATGTCTTGGTTGAACTCTATAGGAAAGGATACCGGAGCTCCAAGCGGACAAGCCGGTGGCGACTTGCGTTTGAAGGGCGTGCACTAAAGGTATGTAACTTGACCCGTTACATTAAACGAATTGTTGTTAAATTATGTATAGTTACATTGTAGGATAGATATTGTGTTGATTGTAGCGACCATGATCGTTACTTGAATTAATAGGCTTAGAGTGACAAGAAACCGTTGGTAGTCATCATATTGGAGGATTCCACAAGGTGAGCCAACGGGTCGATTAGAAGTGTAAATTGTCGTATTAGTGTTTTAATAGTTAGCTATGGCGATAACAATCACAAGAGCATTAAGCCATGATATAGGTAAAGAAATGTGGTGACGATAAGCCCCGGATGTTGGGTATAAGGTGCCATAGGCTCACTAGTTAAATAGTAGCTAATTGAGTAAAGTTAGAACGGGTCGGATAATTGCATAAGTGACTTTTTGACGTTTGGCCCGTAAACCAAATTTTCGGTATGATAATCGTAATAGGCATGTTGGTAATGAATTTACAGACGCATAGGAAAAAGAATCGCTTAAAACGGACTTATGAGTCAAAAGATATGCTCATTTGAAGTTGAAAATCTGAGTTTCCGGAGCTGGCAGCAAATGCAGGTCAAAAACCTGCATCTGCTGGAAAACCGTTCCCCCCGCGCCACGCGACGGGATCTCATGATCCTGCCGTGACACGCGACAGGATGACTTGAACCTGCCGCGAGACGCGGCAGGGTAACTTCTGAAATTTTATTTTGTTTCTCATGTTTTGATGCTAGAACTTGTTGGTATGATTCAAATTGTTGTCAAAACTAACATTTTGATTGGTTTTGACTTTAGGTGATAATGGGAATCTTACGGATGGTGGTCAAGCAAGTAGTTGAAGAACCGAACACAAACTTTTGAGCTTCCGTGTTATCTTAACTTTGATAGACAATGTTTTTGGGATGTAAACATTTTGCTAAACAAATTATGAATTTTTGAATTAGTCGGTAGGTGACTAATGTTTGGGAACTTATGTTTTAATTTAGATACTATTTAGTTTAAATCGTATAAATTTTCATTAAATTCAAGTAGTAATTAAACGGGTGTTACAAGTTGGTAATCAGAGCTTAAGGTTGTCAACAAAGTGTTCGGTTCAAGCTTGATCGATCGTCCGGTAAGAATTAATTTATTATTTTTAGTAGATTATATCTTATGTAAGAAATGAGAAGTGATTTGACGTGCATGGGAAAAGTGTGTAAATTCACTCAAACCCGGAAAGTGCACCAAATGTGAATGGTTAAAGCAAGTTAGGAACTTGGCTAAACAGAAACAAATGAAGCAATGTTATAAATGAAATGTTTAACGTTTAATATAAACATTTCAGTTTCAAGATGTCGGAAAGAATCGATGATGATCCGGTGCAGACAAGCACCGAACAAATGAAAGAGATAATTGCCGAAGAAGTAGGGAAGGCAATTGAAGGCAGTCTATCCAGGTTTATAGACAAAATTCAAAGCACGGTGTTGTCACTTGTCGAAGAGCGAGTCAAAAGGTTGGAGGATAGTGTCAACCTTATGAAGGAGAAATCGGGAGAACGTAAAGGGTGTTCATACAAAGAATTTATGGCGTGTAAACCGCCAATTTACAACGGGGAGGTTGACCCAATAATTTGCAAAAGATGGTTGGGCGACATCGAAGGGGTGTTTGAAAGGACCCATTGTGATGAAAGTGACTTTGTTGCTTACGGAACGGGCCAGTTGAGAGGTCAAGCCAAAGATTGGTGGGACAACAAAAAGAATGAAATAGGAGCCAAAGCGGCGAGAACCATGACATGGGAAGAGTTTAAGATGCCGTTTCTTAAACATCATAGCCCCAAGGCGGTCATTAATAAAATCAAGGAAGAGTTCATGCAACTTAGGCACAAGGGCGAGACCATAGACAAGATTACGGCGATGTTTATGGATAAGATGAAGTTTAGTAGTGAATTGGTGACGAATGAAGAACAGAAAATATACTACTACTATAACATGTTGAGCGCTGAATATAGGGAGTTTATGACTCCTTCAAAATAAGAGACCCTTACCGAGATCGTAAACATTGCTCGGGAACGGGAAATCGAGTTGAAGAAACAAGTTGAAAGGGGTGAGCGAAGGGCACATGATGTGAATCCAAGCCCTACAAAGAAAGCTCGGACTGGAGAATCAGGAAAGGAGGTGGATGCTAAAGGTGGGTCGCCAAGTTGTAAAGTGTGCGGGAAAGGACACAAGGGAGAATGTCGGTTCAAAGACAAACCATGCCCCATATGTAGTAAGACGGGGCACACGGCGTCACTATGCCCGGGTAAAGTCTCAGTTTGCTACAAATGTTATCAACCCGGCCACAGAAAGTCCGAATGCCCGAACTTAGTTGGAAAGAGAGACGTTAAAGAATCTCCAGCTGAAGCTCCTAAGGCGAAGGCTAGATCCTTCCAACTTACCGCGGCTGAAGCAAAAACAGAACCTGATGTGGTCTCAGGTATATTCATGATTAACTCAATTCCAGCACGTGTATTGTTTGATACGGGTGCGAATAAAGCTTTCATTTCGCATGGATTTATTCGACATCCTTTATTTGTATTGACGAAATTATATGTGCCCTTAGAAGTTGAAATAGGGGACAACAAAAGTTTTATAGTTTGTGATATTTGTCGAGGCTGCAAATTAAGCATCGATGATGAAGAATACCTGATAGACCTAATCCCGATGTCAATGGGAGAATTTCAAGTAGTCGTTGGGATGGATTGGCTATCTCAACACCATGCAAAAGTCGTGTGTTTTCGTAAGGAGATAAAGTTAATATCTCCGAGCGGGAAACACGTCACTATCTATAGCGAAAAAGGAGGTAACCCCATAATATGCTCAATGTTGAAAGCTCACAAGCTTATGAAGCAAGGATGCAAGGCATTTATGATATACGCAAATGAGCCCGAGAAAGAATCACTGAAGATTGAAGATGTACCGGTAGTACGGGACTATGAAGATGTGTTTCCGGAAGATTTACCGGGGATACCGCCTGAACGGGAAGTAGTGTTCGGGATCGAATTGATTCCGGGCGCAAAACCCATAGCTAAAGCACCGTACCTACTCGCACCGTCGGAATTACAAGAATTGATGTCCCAGATTCAAGACCTGCTTGACAAAGGATTCATAAGGCCGAGTGTGTCTCCTTGGGGCGCACCGGTACTGTTCGTGAAAAGGAAAGACGGAAGCATGCGCATGTGTATCGATTACCGGGAGTTAAACAAACTCAAGGTAAAGAACCGATACCCGCTTCCAAGGATAGACGATCTATTCGACCAATTACAAGGTGCGAACTGGTTTTCAAAGATTGACCTTAGATCGGGGTATCACCAACTAAAGGTCAAGGAAGAAGATGTGCCGAAGACGGCTTTCCGCACGCGATACGGACATTACGAGTTCCTCGTGATGTCATTTGGACTAACAAATGCACCCGCGGCTTTCATGGACCTCATGAACCGGGTTTGCAAGCCAATGCTGGATAAATTGGTCATCGTGTTCATCGATGATATCTTGGTGTATTCGAAAAATGAAGCCGAGCACGCACACCACTTACAAGAGGTGTTAGAGACACTTAGACGAGAAAGGTTGTATGCGAAATTCTCTAAGTGTGCCTTTTGGTTACGAGAGGTGCAATTCCTTGGCCACATCATAAGTGTCGATGGAATATTGGTAGATCCGTCAAAGATCGAGGCCGTGTCAAAATGGAAACCCCCGAAGAACCCTTCGGAAATTAGAAGCTTCTTAGGGCTTGCGGGATACTATAGGAGATTCATTCAAGATTTCTCCAAGATTGCGTCGCCACTAACAAAGCTAACCCGGAAGGAGGAGAAGTTCATTTGGGGTGTTGAACAAGAAAGGGCGTTTCAAACGCTAAAAGAGAAGTTAACTCAAGCTCCGGTATTAACGTTGCCGAACGGAGTCGATGACATGGTGGTTTACTCAGATGCCTCATTATCGGGTCTCGGATGTGTTCTGATGCAACGGGGCAAAGTTATAGCTTATGCCTCGAGGCAATTGAAGATACATGAGAAGAAATATCCCACGCACGATCTTGAATTGGCTGCGGTGGTATTTGCGTTAAAAATATGGAGGCACTATTTATATGGGTTAAAGTGCACCATATTCACCGACCACAAAAGCTTAAAATACTTCTTCGATTAGAAGGAGTTAAATATGCGTCAGAGACGATGGTTGGAAACGGTGAAGGATGTCGATTGCGAAATACACTACCACCCCGGAAAGGCAAATGTGGTAGCGGATGCTCTGAGCAGAAAAGCGGACTATGTCCCAATACGAGTAAGATCAATGCAGCTCGTGGTGACCTCGGGTATACTTGAACGTATCCGAGAAGCGCAAGTAGAAGCAGTGAAAGAGGAGAACTGGAAGAATGAAAGAATAGTCGGCCAGTTAAAAGATTTGTCGGATGGAAAGAACGGGTTGAAGACTCGATCCGGAAGAATATGGGTTCCAAATACTTGTGGGGTGAAGACGCTTCTACTTGATGAAGCTCATAAATCCCGATATTCTATTCATCCGGGTGCAACCAAAATGTACAATGATCTGAAACAAAACTATTGGTGGCCTGGAATGAAGAGGGATGTGGTGAAATATGTGGAGAAATGCTTGACTTGCTTACAAGTCAAGGCGGAGCATCAGAAACCTTATGGGAAACTGCAACCTTTGGAGATGCCGGTTTGGAAATGGGAACATATCACTATGGACCTATTGATCAAACTACCTAAAACGATTCGGGGATTCGACGCCATATGGGTGATTGTGGATAGATTGACGAAGAGTGCACATTTTATTCCTATACGTGAAACATATACTTCGGAAAAGATGTCCGAGGTATATACAAACGAAATAGTGGCACGTCACGGAGTACCGGTATCTATTGTGTCGGATAGAGATACCCGGTTTACTTCAAACTTTTGGCGAGATTTTCAAGAACAGATGGGAACGAAACTCTTCATTAGCACCGCCTACCATCCTCAAACGGATGGACAGGGTGAAAGAACAATACAGACGCTAGAGGATATATTACGGACATATATCATCGACTTCGGTGGAAGTTGGGATGTTTATCTACCTTTGGCCGAATTTTCATATAACAATAGTTACCATTCGAGTATCGGCATGGCGCCTTACGAGATACTATATGGTAGAAAATGTAGAACCCCGGTGTGTTGGGGTGAGGTGGGACCACGCGAATTGGCCCATACAGATGTAATTCAGGCCACTAATGAGAAGATTGAAGTGGTACGAGCTCATTTGAAAGCAGCCCAAGATAGGCAGAAGTCATATGCCGATAAAAGACGAAGACCGATTGAATTTCAGATAGGCGATATGGTTATGTTGAAGGTTTCCCCATGGAAGGGCGTTATTAGATTCAGAAAAAGAGGGAAACTAAGCCCGAGGTTTATCGGGCCATTTAAAATCATCGAGCGGGTTGGCAAGGTGGCTTATCGCCTCGAGCTACCGGAAGAGTTGAGTGGAATACATGGCATGTTTCACGTGTCGCAATTGCGGAAATGTCTGGCGGAGGAGACATCCTATGTCCATTACGACGATATCGAGGTGGATAATAGCCTGAATTATGCGGTAAGACCATTGGAGATTCTAGATTGAAAGGTCAAGCACTTGCGAAACAAACAAATCGAGCAAGTCAATATCAAGTGGGAACATAGGAAAGGTTCGGACACTACGTGGGAGTCCGAAGAGGAGATGCGACGTCTCTACCCTACTTTATTTGGTACGTAATTCGGTTTCGGGGATGAAACCCTTTTAAGGGGGGTGGACTTGTAACACCCCGAAAATATAAAACTTTATATTAGAATTATAAAGTATAAATAAACAAGAATTTACTAACTAGGAATTTTTAACCTAGTTAACTACAAGTCTAGAAGTAACTTATAATAGGGTTAAAAACAACCAAACCTTAAGTTAAACAAAAGTGTAGGGGCTTATGTTGTAAAACCTGAAACTTAAATTGATTAATAAAAAAAATATAACCAAACACACAAGAACTGTGTCTGGTCGTACATGGAACGCAGGGGCGACCAGCACCCCTCACCAAACCCTAGCTCCACAAAATTGATCAATTGAAGGCTAATTTCAGTCCCAAATCAAAATCCGAACATAGAATAGTGATCCTCATTACAAGGGGGTTATAAGGTATGTAAAATTTGGTGTTAATTCTCTGTTTGAAATTTTCTTGAAATTGGGAAATCCGAAATTTGATGTTGCATGTTTGCTATTTAGATAGGATAGAGATGATATAGTGTCTAGGAGTAAAACCTAGACAACAATATGTGAAATCATGCCTAAATCCTGAAAATTTCATGAACACATTGAAGGTGATTCATGGGTTTTGCGAGCAAATGATAAACACTAGGATTATAGTGGTTGTTCTAGTAATATTTGACATATGTGAAGTGATTTCAGAATTTTAGAGGTTAAAGTTCATGTAAGGTAATTGATTGATGAAAATTTAGGGCTACATGACAAGTTATAAACTTGATAATATATAGTGTAAATTTCTGCCCTTAAAGTGTTCGAATAAATGCCTCAAAGAAGGCTTAAATCTGAAAATTTGAGTTAAACCGCATGATTGTGATGTTTCGGCAAAATATGCGAACTATGAACTGAAAAGAGTTCTAAACATGTCTTGGTTGAACTCTATAGGAAAGGATACCGGAGCTCCAAGCGGACAAGCCGGTGGCGACTTGCGTTTGAAGGGCGTGCACTAAAGGTATGTAACTTGACCCGTTACATTAAACGAATTGTTGTTAAATTATGTATAGTTACATTGTAGGATAGATATTGTGTTGATTGTAGCGACCATGATCGTTACTTGAATTAATAGGCTTAGAGTGACAAGAAACCGTTGGTAGTCATCATATTGGAGGATTCCACAAGGTGAGCCAACGGGTCGATTAGAAGTGTAAATTGTCGTATTAGTGTTTTAATAGTTAGCTATGGCGATAACAATCACAAGAGCATTAAGCCATGATATAGGTAAAGAAATGCGGTGACGATAAGCCCCGGATGTTGGGTATAAGGTGCCATAGGCTCACTAGTTAAATAGTAGCTAATTGAGTAAAGTTAGAACGGGTCGGATAATTGCATAAGTGACTTTTTGACGTTTGGCCCGTAAACCAAATTTTCGGTATGATAATCGTAATAGGCATGTTGGTAATGAATTTACAGACGCATAGGAAAAAGAATAGCTTAAAACGGACTTACGAGTCAAAAGATATGCTCATTTAAAGTTGAAAATCTGAGTTTCCGGAGCTGGCAGCAAATGCATGTCAAAAACCTGCATCTGCTGGAAAACTGTTCCCCCCGCGCCACGCGACGGGATCTCATGATCCTGCTGCGACACGCGACAGCTGCCGCGGCACGCGACAGGATGACTTGAACCTGCCGCGACACGCGGCTGGGTAACTTCTGAAATTTTATTTTGTTTCTCATGTTTTGATGCTAGAACTTGTTGGTATGATTCAAATTGTTGTCAAAACTAACATTTTGATTGGTTTTGACTTTAGGTGATAATGGGAATCTTACGGATGGTGGTCAAGCAAGTAGTTGAAGAACCGAACACAAACTTTTGAGCTTCCGCGTTATCTTAACTTTGATAGACAATGTTTTTGGGATGTAAACATTTTGCTAAACAAATTATGAATTTTTGAATTAGTCGGTAGTTGACTAATGTTTGGGAACTTATGTTTTAATTTAGATGCTATTTAGTTTAAATCGTATAAATTTTCATTAAATTCAAGTATTAATTAAACGGGTGTTACATGGAACATGTCTAGTAATGTTATAAAACTGATTTGGTGTCAAAACTTTAAGTTTTACTACTAAAAAACGTTTTCGTCGTAAAATACATTTTTATGCATTTTTTTACTTTTAAATTCGTAAATCTTTGGTTCGGTTGGTGGAAAGTGGTTGCAGGCGACAGAGGTAGGGGTAGTTAGGGTTTGTTGTTGCGATGGAGGTTGGTGGTTTTTGGGGTTGCAGGTGGTCGGTGGTCGGTGGTTCATAGTGATGGTGGCGATGATAGGAGCTGGTGGTGGGGCTGCTATTGATGGTGGTGATGGAGCTGGCTTTGACTGATGGCGGCGGTGATGGTAGAGGTATAGTTAATGTGGTTGCAGGGGTTTAAGAGATGGAGATGTGGATGTTGACTTTGACTGATATTATTATTTAACAGTAGGGGTATTTTGGTCATTTTACATCCACTTAACACCAAAAATTAACCTGCATTCACACCAGGGACTATCCGGGAATGAAACTGCAAAAGTTGAGGACTACAACTGTAATTTTATAAAGTTAGAGACTAAAGGTGAAAAATAGGCAAACCACCAAGATTATCCGGGCATTTTTCTCTAATGTGTAACATTAACCTCACCTCCACGTAGTTAGACTAGAAGGTATGGGGGCCGGCTAGGCCTGGCAAGGACCGGCGCCGGTCCCCCACACCGCCCCCCTCCATCCCACCCCGGCGTCTCCAGCACCTCCGAGCCGATCTTGCCGCCCCACTTTCAAATATATATCCGTTGTTTAACGGATAGATTAATAAAAAAAAAATTCCTTTTCCACTTTAAATATTTATCAACCTCTTCCATCTTTTTATACCATTTCACATCCATTTCTCTTAATCTTCTCCTTCTCTCATCCATTTTTTTAAAAAAACACTCTCATTTTTTTTACCATCATGAATCCATTCAACCCAAACGACCCCAACCCGAACAATCCCAACCCGAACAATCCAAACTTTTTTTCTAGTCCCGCTTACACTCCGACTATGGATTCTTCGTGGGGGTCTCCACCATTTACGTTCTCGGGTTTCCAACAATCACCTAACGCCTTCAATCAAATGTCCCAACTTCAACAAATGCAACAATACCAAGCATTCCAACAATTCATGCAATGCGGCTCGCTTCAACTTGATCAATTCCAATCGCAACCGCCAACTTCCCAACCACAACCCTCGGTTCACCTTGACGATGATGATGAAGTCGTCCCCGAATCGCCACCTAAAGAACTCAAGCGCAAAAAAAACAGGGGGAAGGGGAAGGCGGTTGAAACCGAACCCGACACCGAAAAAAAAAGCGGTTCGAGAGCAAAGGCGAGAACGTGGACAAAAGTAGAGGAGGAGGCGCTAGCTATCGCGTATCTTAAGGCCTCAACTTGCCCGATTGTCGGTATGAACCAAAGTTAATTTTTTTTATATAAATTTAAAAAGAATTATTTTTTAGTTTTACTAATCCATTTTTTTTAAATTTTAGGGAACAATCAAACGGGTTCTGGTTTTTGGAAGAAATGTACGGAAAGATTTAATACCCTTATGGGGGAAGGCCCCTACCGTGATCTCGAATCCGTATCGGGCAAGTGGTGGAAAATGAACAAGTGCGTGAATGATTTTATCGGGATTTATAACCCACTTTACATCCATCGTCCTAGTGGGACTAGCGACGAGGACATTCTTAACCTTGCGATAGCTAAATGGGAAACAAAAAATCCGCCTTTCCCGCACCTCCGAGCATGGAACGTTTTAAAGAAAGACCCTAAATGGGCGCCGGTTCCAAATGAGGTCGCAACCGCCAAACGGACTAAAACTTCCGAGTCCGGAAGTTATAGTGCGGGAGGCTCCACCGCTCGTTGTCAAATAGACATAAACGACGAACCGGAATACGACGAACCGGAATATCACGAGATCGAACGTCCCGGCGGAAGGGACAAAGCAAAAAAAGAGGCGGCCGGAAAGCGCAAAGTGGGCGGCTCGAGTGGAGGGGGCGGCTCGAAGGCGTCTTCGAAAATGGACGAGTTGATTTCCGAATTCCGTTCGTTTAAAGACTTTGCGGCCGAAAAATATAATCGCAAGATAAACGTGTCGGCCGACTACGCTCGAGCCGAGGATTTTAGGATAATGAGGTTGGATCTCGACTCGGTTCCGGAGGAACGAGAGGTGTATCGGAAGATGAAGGAAGAGGTGAAGAAAAAATGGACTTAGGAAATGTAATTTTTTTTTTAGGAAATGTTTTTTTTCTTTAGAAAATGTAATTTTTTTTTTAGGAAATGTAATTTTTTTTATTTTATGAAATGAATTTATTAAGTTAATAAAAATAAACTTAGAAAATTATAAAATATTAACGTGGGGTAGCCCCATCCTCCATCCCCTGAAAAGTGAAGAAGGCCCATCTCCCACGAGCCGCCTACGTGGAGGCTCATCCCGTGGGGATGGGCCGAACTATACCCTTTAGTCTTAGGTAAAAAGCGTAAAAGAACATACACACGAGTTTTCATTAATCGACATCTAACCTAACCTTGTCATGTTTGTTGCGACTGGTGTTTACAAGCGACAACAAACATTGCCGACGTGGTCAGACCAGAATCAAACGAAACCCCGCATTCACGACTATAAAACCCAGCCAAAGGTACATATACTCACCGTCCCCAACACACAGAGCTCGAAAAAAGTAACTATGGAGGCAGAATCGAACAGTATCAAAGTAAACGCTATGCAATTCGGATACAGTGGCGAGAATCCTCTCTTTGTCAATTTTAACCTCAACATCTCTGCTCGATCCCGTTGTCTTCTTGTCGGCGCCAACGGATCTGGTATTTCTTAACCCCCTAACTTTATAAATTCTAATTCGTACTAAATTTCAATGATTTGAGTTATGTGAAATTTGTTATTGAGATCTTGTTTTGTAGTAATTGTTATAAGGCGGATTGGATTTTCTGTGAGTCTTGTAACAGTTTTTATGTTAAGGGTAGCTTTTAATATCTTAAAAAAAAACTGATTAGGAATCTTGTTCCTTTTGCAATCTTAGGTAGTGTTTGATTCACGTAATAATAGAATGGAATCCGGATGGAATTGGAATGTAGAAACCATTTCTTATGTTGTTCATTTCAACAAATGAAATTGAATCATAAGATAAGGAACGAAATCTACTGATACACATCTAATAGGCACAATGTTTGTGCTAGGCTAGGCTAATACATTGTTGCTTACATATATGTAATGCTGCTGGCCATTCGATGTTGCCCAGAATATGAACTAGGCCATTTGTTTTCTTATTGGTAATTGTTAGAACATACATTGCTAACCGATGGGATCGATTAAAATGTAAGCGGCGAGTGGTCTTTAAGGGGGTTAAAGGCAGAAAACCAGTGTAGGTTGGATATTTGAACTTGAGATCTCTACTAAAGGGACTCCAATACTTACCACTGTGGCACCCCCTTGAAGGTTTAAATTAGCCATATTGTGTACATCTACTTGTGAATGTATTAGAATGCACTTCAAAGTACTTGCTTTCTTTTGGTGGTTCACTTTATATCTATTTTATTTTGATTTGTAGAAATCCTTTTGTATTTTAGCATAACATGTTTGTTTTCAGGGAAGACTACGCTGCTGAAGATTTTGGCCGGAAAACATATGGTTGGGGGGAAAGATGTTGTGCGGGTGCTAGATTTTTCATCTTTTCATGACACACACTTGGTTTGTAGCGGTGATTTGTCCTACTTGGGTGGATCTTGGACCAAAACTGTTGGTTCGGCTGTAAGTTCCTTAGTCTTATAGTTACGTCATCTACTATACATCATTACATAGTCCTCTTTTGTATTATGTCCTATGTTAGTCTCTCGATTGTTGTAGGAGTTTCATTCTTGTCTCTTGTATTGACATGACCAGAATATTAAAGAGTATCATGGTTTCTCAGGGCAGTGGGGGTGGTCCGTGATGGGCCATCTTCCACGCGTGGAACAAACAAAAAGTCCACCGCCACATAATAGTTCAACGCGTGATGGTTTGTACGTGATGGGTTTCCGTGATTTTTTTTCACACGTGAAAAAATGGATGGATGTGAGGGGGTGTGGGGGTTTATTGTTAGTGTTGTGAGTGATGATCATTGCCACTAAAAAAGGTTGTGAGTGATGGAAAAATGGTTGATGACATGGCGGAACTTGATTGGGTGTTGTGAGTGATGAGTGATGACCACCCCCACCCCCCTTATGCACCAAGTGAACATCCACTTTGTTAATAATTGTATTTTTTTTTTTTTTTGAATAATTTCAGGGAGAAGTACCACTACAAGGAGACTTCTCTGCGGAACATATGATATTTGGCGGTGAGTTGTGGCTTATGGCTATTTATCTATTGAGACTTCTCTGCGGGAACATACGGTTTAATCAGTCTACTGCTAATCTAAATCCTCTACCAACCTGTTTTATCCTTGTTTTGGTGCAGTTGAAGGTATCGACCCAGTTAGAAGAGAGAAGCTGATTGAACTGTTGGATATTGATCTACAATGGCGTATGCATAAAGTTTCCGATGGGCAAAGACGTAGAGTACAAATCTGCTTAGGCCTCCTTCATCCTTTCCAGGTCGGTTCTTGTTTTATATCATCTTGAACCTGCAAATACAAATATAAGGTTAATGATAGTTCATTTATTCTAGACTTAATACGGTCTTTAACGGAGTCTTTCTGGTTCAGGTTCTTTTGTTAGACGAAGTGACAGTGGACCTCGATGTAGTTGCAAGGATGGATTTGCTCGAGTTCTTCAAGGAGGAATGTGAGCAGGTATCATTTATATGGTTTCACTTGTCAAATACATTTCTAGCAAGCCAAAAAAACGTCTTTTAACAGCTTTGTACATGTCTATGAAAAGGTGATACATTCTGTTTTAGAAAATAGCAATGAATAAAATTTCTCATTGGTAACAGAGAGGAGCTACAATCGTATACGCAACACATATATTTGATGGTCTAGAGTCATGGGCAACAGATTTGGCCTACATACAAGACGGAGAGTTAAAAAGATACGAGAAGTTGGCAGATCTTCCCGAAATGAACAACTCCTGCAACCTGCTATCAGTGGTCGAGTCCTGGCTCCGTTCCGAGACCAAAAATCCGAAAAAGAAAACCGTCAATCCTTCGAACTTAATCGCTAACAAAACGTCCCCGTTTGATTCTTCCCCTTTTAGATCGTCAAGGCACATGGCATACTATAGATGATTAATATTTTATACTCTAAGCTGCCAAATTGTATGTTTTCACAAAGTGATATAAGCTTTTGCTTCAGTCAAATATTCTTTACTTGTAAAGTTGTTTCTTTTGATTGGGTTGTTGACTTAAAATTTCTTCTTGTATTGATTATATATGTATCTCATGTTTTGATGGTGGTTAATGATGTTACTTAATCGATTTGAAATGATTTGTCTGATGGTCGGATCAAAGGGCCCGTTACTAGTCCTCAAACGGCTCTGATTTAGTCGTTAAGAATATTATAAACTGTTTTAGGGCTGTTAAGTTTTCAATACTAATAAAAACTTTTAAAGGTCTATATAAAATTCGGTACCAGTACACGTTTTTACCCGTACCACTACCGAAAGTATCGAATACCAAAATCAATAAAAATGGGTACTGATACATGTACCGAATACCTAAAATTGGTACGGGTATTTGGGAAAAAAACTCATCCCTAATTTGTAGCCTTAGATAATTGCCTCCTATATTTATACAAAATTAGTTTTGAAAACTGCATAACACGTGTACTTATTGTTTTAACTGGTGATAACGTGAGGTGTAAGGGCCACACCGCCATCGTAGTGAACATAATAGTCATGTTAGGCACCACCGATAGTACACCGGTGTAAATGACATAAATGGGTTAGGGACCAGCACCACAAATGATTGGTTATATATAGCTTATTTAGATTTGTAAAAAAACAAGTAATCAGGCCTACCCAAATTTGTCATAGGACACGTATATATATATGCTTGAGATGCTTGACCAAATGGTTATAAAGTGGATAAAAAATGTTGAGCGCCAAATGTTTTAAAAAATTATATTTTTATCTAAAACATTTGTCATCCTCAAAACAAGTTATTCTCACGCTGTAGAGTGGTTACAAGGCGAATCCCCCAATCCTCCTCCTTGTAACGAGCTTCACGGTATCGTGTTGTTTTGCAGGATCTCGTAACAATCAACCAAGGAAGAAAGAAGATTAACTTTTATTTGACGAGACAAAACCTACAAGTTAACCGTCAGATTAACTTGGTGTTTCTTCAGAGCGCCAAATGTTTTAAAAATTTGTATTTTTGTCTAAAACTTATCTGGATTACTTACCGAAAGAATTTGATAGATTATGCATGCAAATTGAATGATTGTGGAAAACCTACTATTGCAAATTGGAATCTTGTGAAACTTGTCAAAAGTTGCACCATATCTTCAAGCATAACAAATGTAACTAATGATCCATACTTTTTGAAACCTAGTATGTATTTAGTTTTAAAAATGGATGAGTGTTTACCACATATGTTAGCTTTGTAAAAACGATAAGTTTACCATTTTCTTAGAATAGTTAGATTACACTTATGGTCACTAACCCTTTGATCAACTATAAGTTCATAAATCGCTCTTCAAAATACCATTCACTGCCATCTTACACCATATGTCACTACTCTCTTCACAAACAACCATCACTTTACTCGACCACCTCCAACCAACACCTCACACCATTCTGACCGCCATCCCCTTTCTTCCTATCCTGCCTCCTTTTCTTGGCCCACACCACTCTTCCGCCACCTTCACCGTCACACCTAATATCCTTCATTGTCATCGTCACACCTCAAACCCCTCATCACCACTATAATTCTCACCTTCAAAAACCATCACAATCTCTAGCCACATATCTCATCGCCCCTTTTCCCTCACATGCAATAAAATTAATCTTAACATTTAGAACAAATTCAAATATAATAAAACACACACCATCACCGTCTTTGGAAACTATAGCTCAAAATTCTCTAACATGACTCATATCCTCTACAAAACTTTACCCACACATCATATTCTCCAAAATCACCATGTGCAAATAGTTTGTTACACATCTCCACCCCACACACAATCTAGTAATGTTTCTTGGTGTGTGATCAATGGACAAAGTTGATGTTCGGCGACAACCGTCGAGGAAGAAAGAATGGAAAGAATCATAAATGTAATTTAACCGGTTCAACTAATGAAATGCTTATTCGTATATTTTTGAACTTTGAGACGGAATAAAAAAACATTTATATAAACACTATACCAATAATAACATGATAGTGATTAGTGATTTGGACAACTTTAAATTTGATTTATACATATATTACACTTTTCTCTTAATATCATACTTTAGTGGCATTCATATTTCATACTTTGCAAAAGATACTGCTTTATGAATCAGCTATCCATAACTATCAACATTTAACAATAAAGGGGGTATGGTTATGGTGCTACTTTCTACACCCCCCTATTTACTTTTTTCACCCCCCCTCCTCTCACATACTTACAGATGGGGCCTGCGTGGGACCGACAGTTTTCCTCTCACAAGAGGGGGTGTAATCAGGAAAGGGGGGGGGGGGGGTTGTGTATAGAATGAGCTTATGGTTAATCACTCTAGGGTGATTGAGTGATTCTAACCAATAATATTATGTCATGTCAACTCCTCATTTTACACCCAATAACTAAGTATGGTTAATCACTCTACGGTGTTTGAGTATGTCAAAAAATAAAAAATTTTGATTGGTTCTTCTCTCCTCTCTCATCTCTCTCTCATCCATCACTCCTTCTCCACCTTCGATGAATAGTCACTGATTTCTTTCCCTCTCTCCTACTCAAACACCCTAACTCAAACATTAGGTGTGGTCACCGATCGGTGACTCCCCATCCCCGAACCGCCCACCCTAACATTATTAGCAATAACATAATAATATTAAGAGTTAAATGCTTGGTTGGTCCCTGTGGTTTCCAAAAATTGCAGACTTGGTCCTAGTGGTTTACTAATTACACGCGTGGTCCCTGTGGTTTTCAAAAATGCACTCGGTTGGTCCCTAGCCCTAACATCAGTTAAATTTCTCAGTTAACTATGTGTGAAATGACTATATTACCCCTGAAAGCCTAATCATCTTCTTCAACCTCTTACCCTTTGACCTGTTGACCGTGACAAGTTTCTTATAATAGTATTCAATTGTAAGTTTTGGATGGTGTTACAATATTGAAACCCTAGAACTAAACCACGCACACATACACAGTGCCCCTGTCTTCTCTCGAGCTCCGGCAACCGGAGCCAAATTTCCAGCGGTTCAGTTTGACGGCGACGAGCACCCACACCTCCTCCGACCTCCTCTTCATCTCCTACTACACCCACTTTCTTCGAAGAACAAGTTAAATCGACAGAGGAGAGAGAAAGACGGCGTCACCGGAGGGATTCTGGCGACGGCCGACGTTGTTTATCGGTGATACAACACCCACACCCTAACTCCCACCTGTTACACCACATGACACCTCCCTTCTCTTCCGGCGACGAACAACACCCCCCCCCCCCCAAATCTCGCTCCTCTCTCTCTCGACGATCGGATCAGATCGGCTCCGGAGGCACTCTTCCCGATGATGACTGATGCAGTTGATGCATCTATTGAAGATGATGAGGGTGTTAATGGCGGTGGTTGACGACGACTAGAAGCCGTTTGGTTTTCCGGTAAATATACCCCCCCCCCCTCCGGTTCCTTTTATCTTCTGAAGATTGAAGATGATATTGATTTTGTTGTGGTAAATATTGTATAGCTCAGATCTGAGTTATGTAGGGAACCAGGTTTTAATCTCGGATCACGATTCATGTCAGCGTGGTCGGGTTCAGTTTCAGTTTCATCTAAGATGTCAGATTTGGTTTCGGGTCTAGTTACAGAGGTCAACGGCTCGGTCAACGGTTCGGGTCAGTCACGGTCAACAGGTCAAAGGGTAAGAGGTTGAAGAAGATGATTAGGCTTTCAGGGGTAATATAGTCATTTCACACATAGTTAACTGAGAAATTTAACTGATGTTAGGGCTAGGGACCAACCGAGTGCATTTTTGAAAACCACAGGGACCACGCGTGTAATTAGTAAACCACTAGGACCAAGTCTGCAATTTTTGAAAACCACAGGGACCAACCAAGCATTTAACTCTAATATTAACCATACAAAAAAAAAACTTATAAACAAATGTTTTACAAAACAATATCAACACCTACCCTTCTTATTTTCTTCATTCTCCCCCTCACGTATCCTCTCTCTCTCTCTACTCTCTCTCATCAAATTCAACGCAATCTTTTACCTTTTTCTCATTCCGTTCATCAATTCTTCGTCACCGATGATGCTTTTGAACATTAATCGCCGTTGAACACGATTGCGTTCATCAATTTTGACGATTACGTTGTTGTCAAGAAACGGTTAAAATTAGGGTTTGTATTTGAGAAAAAAGTCATTGATTTTGTTCAGGATTTTTTTAAGTTTTGTATATAGATTGTTGATTTGGGTCGTTTTCGGTGGAAATTGGAGGTTGATTTGATTGTTTGTTATAAATTAGGGTTGAGTTTTTTTACAAACCCTAGGGGAGGTGTAATTAGGTAGATATAGGTAGATCTGTGTTGTTATGGATCGTGTTGTTGGTGGTAAGTTTAAGCTTGGGAAGAAGATTGGAAGTGGATCTTTTGGTGAGCTTTATTTAGGTATGTTTTTGGTTGTTTTGAACTTTTGATTAAGCTTTTTAGGTATTTTGTTTGTGTTTTTGTGTAGCTGATTTTGTGTTTGATGATATTCAGGTGTTAATCTTCAGACTGGAGAAGAATGTGCTGTTAAGCTGGTATTTACCTTTTTTCTTGATGATGTTTTGTGATGTTAGATTGGCTATTAAAGTTGTTGGATGGTTGTTTGGTTGATACATGGTGTGTTTGGATGTGGTTTTGAAGGTGGTTGTTTGATATTGAATGATTCGAATTAGATAAGTAGATGTAATAAGTTATTAACAAAGGTAGTAAGATACATTTTTTGATATGCTTCATTGAAGTTGTAATAATCGCGTTTGATGGTGTCTAGGGTTTGGCAAGTCATGGTTATTTAAGGAAGTATCGGATAAAGTAAAAGTATGAAGCTGATTACGTAATAACAAGTATTCAGATGATTATAAGCAGAATTTGATTCCTAAAAGCTAAAAACTGATGTTTGGATAATCACTTTTCAAACGCGCATCAGAATATTCCTATCATCTGTATTCCAAATAGGATTTTGTCTATGATTATTTTATGTATTGTTATAGTATACAAACACGACCATAATAACATCTCGTTCGTTTGTTTAACATTTAGGCTTTATTAGTTGCTTCTTTTTTGTTTTTGTTTCTAGTTAGGACTAGTGGACTACATAAAGGTGTACGCTATCTATATGTCATTACTTGTTTGACTACTATAGTCTCATACTCTCATTAACCCCTTCACATATATATTCATTCGTGTCTCTATATAAAGTGTCTACCGCCATTGATTCTTACCGTATTCTTTTTATTTTTAATCTTTAGCACGTGCATGCATTCTGTGATTAAAATGTAGATCGACTTGTATTCTTATGTTATTCATTTATTTGACCTAATCTTTAGTTTGATGCTTTATTACTATAATCTTCTTGTCATCAAAGTCACAGTTGCAAACAACTTGTAGGGTTTCTGTTTGAATATTGCATAAAGGGTTGATTTGTGATGTACAATGTACATAGGGAAACATTAGTTAGAAATTTGATCTTTTGTTAGACCAAAGAAAAGAAAAGAGGAAAGCAAGACTTTTGTGTTGTCGCTTGACACTTGGTATTTCCAACTATGAGTTATAATCATTATCTACATATATATCATATGCAGTATCCCTATTTGTACGCGTTATTATTTTATGCCCCGATATCATCTTTTTCTGTTACTGCAATTTCCAGGAACCCACCAAGACAAAGCATCCGCAACTTCATTATGAATCAAAGATATATATGCTTCTTCAGGGAGGAAGTGAGTAACCTAATCTAGGTTTCTGTTAAACATACATTTTTGTGTAGATTAATAATTTTTAATACCCCAATACATGGCTGTATTCAGTTAGATCTTTAAACTCTCTTTGCTACCGAAGACTAAAGTATGTCGTAATGGTTAATTCAGTATACTTCCTCATTCATAAAAACAATTGGGGCATGAATAACTTTGTGTATTTAATGTATTAGTTCAAATCTTCAAATAATTGTATTTATAGAATTTCAAATCTTTTTTTAGTAATTAATTAATAGTTTAATCATTTTTAAGATTAATCACTAATGCATTTGAAACTTAAATAAAAAATCTTATATATGGCTGTTTACATATTTGAGTTCGAACAGTTTAGCAACTTGATGTGTCGCGTGTGTATTTTCAATGTATGGTTGAGTTGTTCACTTTTAGAAATAACACGACCGTTCCTTTTTTTTAATAATGAAGCTGGGGTACCCAACCTTAAGTGGTTTGGAGTCGAGGGTGAGTACAACGCCATGGCCATTGACCTACTTGGACCCAGCCTTGAAGACCTTTTTAACTATTGCAATAGAAAGTTTTCCTTGAAGACGGTCTTAATGCTTGCAGATCAATTAGTAAGTGTCAGTGATCCCATCCTTTTATAGCGTTTTTTACTTCAAATCATTGATTATTTATATAACGTTGCAGATAAATAGAGTTGAGTACATGCATGCCAGAAGCTTTCTTCATCGTGACCTTAAGCCTGATAATTTTTTAATGGGCCTGGGCCGCAAGGCAAATCAGGTGCTCACCCGTTTTTTTTTTTACCAGAGCCTTTTTTTTTAAATATGATAATGGAATTTGTAATATATTATCTTATGCTTCTTTTATGGCAGGTGTACATCATTGATTTTGGTCTTGCAAAAAAGTATAGGGATCTTCAAACTCACAGGCACATACCGTACAGGTAACTTTACTTTTTAATCTTTTTTTCTGGCGTTATTTCTGTTTTTGTGGAACCGTTACAAGTTATTTTTTTTCATCAGGGAAAATAAGAATCTCACAGGCACGGCTCGTTATGCTAGTGTCAACACACATCTTGGAGTTGGTGAGTGGTTCACCATATCTGGATTTGTTTTTGTATGATAATTATAGCAATACGGTAAGCACTTAATAAAATCTTCGTTACTTCTGACTATGCAGAGCAAAGTAGACGCGATGATTTGGAATCACTCGGTTATGTTCTTATGTATTTCCTAAGAGGAAGGTGAGTCATTTTTTTAGTTCAACATCTTCAACTTTATGCTAATAATTTGTTATTTATTTTATTCACTATTTGTATATGTTTTTTTTATTAGCCTTCCCTGGCAAGGACTGAAAGCTGGGACCAAGAAGCAGAAATACGACAGGATAAGTGAAAAAAAGATGTTGACTTCAATAGAGGTATATTTTGACTTTTTAGTTTTGTAGTCATATAAAACTCACATGACACTAAATCTATCTCAACGACTTAACAGGTTTTATGCAAGTCGTATCCGTCAGAGTTCATGTCATACTTCCATTATTGCCGATCTTTGAAATTTGAAGATAAACCTGACTATTCATATCTAAAGAGGCTTTTCCGAGACTTGTTCATTCGTGAAGGTGTCAAATACTTTATATTTTTATGTTATCTTACAGTCGTCGAGCATGAATTCATTCTGAATTTGTATATATATGTTTCTTTTTTCCAGGCTATCAATTTGACTATGTTTTTGATTGGACTATGTTGAAGTATCCACAAATTGGTGCCAGCTCTAGAGGACGAGTTAGTGAAACAAATGCTTGTATTACTGGTATATTTATGTTGGTTTTGTATAAGATATATTCACCGTGTCCCCTTTTTGCAGGTTCAAAGCGGCAGTGCTGGTCAAAACGTCGGTACGTCTGCAGAAAGACCAGGAAGAACTTCAGGTGCGATTTAAAAGCATAAGTGGCTATTTGAGCTTATGTATTTATTTCTCGAGTCTGCTTACAATTATAACTTGCATCTTTCCTGTAGCTGTACAAGATGTTCGTGAGGCACTCTCTAGAAGAAATCCAGCAGGTGGACCCCGCCTTGAACTTTCAAGAAACAGGACTCCAGATGATGTACCTTCATCCAAAGATGTGGTAACGAATTTAATTATATTTTTATTGACAACTTTATACGTGAATAAAATTCAAAACGCTTGTGAATAAATTTAACTATGATACTACCGTGTACAGCAACCTGATTCAGAAAAGGTCCGAACTTCTAGAAACGGGAGCTCATCAAAACGGGCCTCCTTTCTAAGCAGCAATAAACCAAGTTCTTCAGCAGAAGCGACAGATGGCAGAACAAGCCGACACATGTCGAGTAGTGGGGCCCGCTTATCTACTATACAAAGAGGATATGATAACAAACCCTCGCCAACGGGCTTGTCTGGTACTTCAAAGGGTGGCCGTGAAGATCTTCTCAGGAGCTTTGATTTTCTTCAAATCAGGAAGTAAAACAATACAAGGTGTCAAAATTACATTAAAGTGAATTTAAAACCCCTGCAAGTTTAAGTTATGTAAAAAATGGAAAATTCATGTTTTAGGGGAATTTGCAGACTTTGGTTAACAATTGGAACTTCAAGTGGACTGATGTTGTATGTGTTGTTTTTGTGCTTTAGTGCAAATGATTCTTTTTAATATTTTCTGGTTGGACTTTTGAGAACCTGTAGTGTTTAGAATTGATTGTCTACTCGTTGAAGTCAGTGACCCGAGAGGTAGTTCAATCAGGCTATCATATTTGTATAGTTATTTCTTATCTTATGCTTGTTCTATGATTGCCCGATTGCTTTTTAGTAGAAGTTGGTCACCCGAGATGTGGCTCAATTGGCTTGGCATATTTGTAAGAGTTATTTAGGCCTCTCTGTATCAAAATGGTAGCCAATCGTGGTGAACTGCATCGAGCAACGGCAGTGGCAGGTTTACTGTCGCAGAAAATGTTGAACATGAGTGGAATTTCAAGTATTACATGGTTAGACCTTCTCTAACGTGGCGTGCATGAGGATCCGTGGCTGTTGTAGAAGAGAAACGGGTTGAAAGGATGTGGAGAGCAGAGGTATGTTTGTTTCACAAAATGGAATAGAATTTGGATGGAATTGGAATGTATATTCCCTTCTCTTTGTTGTTCAATTCCAATTCATTATTTAAACTTATATTTGAAGAAATTAAATCAACATTCCAATTCCATCAAGATTCCATTTCATTTTGTAAACCGAACACTACCTAAGAGTTGTAAAGAGCATAAGTAAAATAGTAATCCTAATACACAAGGAAACTTGTGGTAAATGAGGTATCTATGATTGACTATGACCCGCTAAGAAAATGGGCAAGGGTTAAATTCACAAACAAGGCATATGCATATGGATGTTGGCGGTAATTCCAAACTCATCACAAGTCGGTGATGTACAAGGGTGACAAAGGAGTTCAAGTCACAAGTCGGTGAACTTGAGGGATCAATGTTGACAAGTTGGTCATAATTGGTTAAGTTTCCTAATTAAATTATAACTAGAATTACGACCCGCCGCAATGCGGCGGAGATTCTTTAGTTATAACTAAGTCGATTTAGGACGCGCACATTATGTTGAACCTGTCAAACGGGAATAAAATAGACGATGTAAAAACGTTTACCCACACACGCACGTTGCGTCGTGTTAAGTAACAAAATTTAGAACGAAGCATAAAGCGAAAAATTTGCGGAAAATGAAAACTATAAAGGACCAAAGTTGAAAGTAAAAAAAGTTATGAGGATAGATTGCAAAAGATAAAAAGTTTTGTGTTAAAAGTAAAAATAAAAAAACAAATAGTTTTGGGTTAAAAGTAATTTATGATAAAAAGTTGTGAGTCACGTATAACATGCGAGAGTGGTTAGCGTTTATAAAAGAGTTTGCGTTATGTGTTGTTGTGATTTTATATAGAACGTATGTAACACCCAAAGTGCGTTAAGCGAAAAAGGGTTTGAGTATACTCACAGTATGTGTTTAACGAATAAACACAGTCTTGGATTGAAGGGAGCGCGTTGGAGTTAGCCTGAGCATAGAACAGTAGTGTCACACGCTAACCGATGGCGGAAACATCGGGGCGTGACACTGAGCGAAACAGATTGTCCAGAAGTTTCCATAACAACTATAATTACCAATTATTTAAAGCATCACGTCCCATACCATGACATAAAAAGTAACATAATTATTACAGACAAAATCTAGGCAAATTGTTCTGTTCCGACAACTCAGATTTTAATACAGACAATTCGTTTATTTGTTTCTAGACCTTTCCTAGCCTCGATTTCACAGCAAGCCAAGCATATAAACATCTTAAGCACCTGCCACATACGTTAAAGTAAAAGTCAATACACATAGTGTAAAGGTGAGCATACAAGTTTGATAGATATAATAGAGTTCGAAATCGTTTACGCATAACCAGCACGTACACAGTGTGAAATGAAGCACGTTAGTTATCGACATGAACCTATCGATACCAATGACTGCGGGTTGACTGCCCAAGGCAGTTCGTAATACACACTCACCACTGTGAGCCATGTAATTAATTGTCCTTAACAACCCCTGAGTGAACAGGTGCTGAGTCCAAACTATCGTTGCTAAGGCAGGTAGACATCATTCTATGTGTAAACATAACAAACAAGCATTTATTAAGTCACATATAACATGCAGTAACGGTTAGCGTTAAAGTATTGCGTAGTGTGTTCGATGTGATTTAGTATAAGTAACGTATGTAACACCCAAAAGTGCGTAAAGCAAAAAGGGTTCGAGTATACTCACAGCGATGGAATTGTGGATTGAAGGGAGCGCTTAGAGTGAGATTAGCCTGATCAGAACGATAGCAATAACAATAAGTGACGTGTAAAACGGTGTGAAGTGTCAATGGATCGGACGGTAATCCTATCGGATGGTAATCCGATCGGGTGGCCGGTCGATCGGGTGACAATCCGTTCGGACGGTCATCCGATCGGGTGACCGTGCGAGTGGATTGTTACCTCGTTTGGTGGGGATGTGTTTGTGTATGATGGCTTGTCTTTTGAAGTTTTCGTTGTATCATTTTGAAAACAGAGAAGTATCTCTACCTTTCAGGTCGGTCTATCGAACGGCTGTTCGATCGGACAGCAATCCGATTGGCGAGGCTTCTCAGGTTGAGAACAAGTTCACAGCAGGACGGTCACTCGATCGGATGGCTATCCGATCGGGTGGCAATCCGTACGTACTGAACATGTTGAAAATTGTTTAAGTGTTGAAGTCAAACATCACATGGTCGGGTGGCAATCCAATCGGATGGCAATCCGATTGGACGGCAATCCGTTCGATGTTCAAACCTCACAAGTTGAAATAATGATTAAGTGTGGGACCCAAGGTGCAAGCCGATCGGGTGGCTGTCCGGTCAGGTGGCAATCCGATCGGACGGCAATCCGTCCCAGTTGACCTGATCGTCTTCTTCCTTGGTTGTTTTGACAATTTGAAGTTTTCACGAGATTGTTTGATAATGTGCTAAACAATAGGAACCTCGTCAAGACTTAGTGACCCGATCAGACAGGAACCACCCTAGTTCGACCAGTTAACTGTTCGAGACGGTGTTTCATGTTCAACTCGAAATCAGTATTCTTGTGGATAGAATCCAAATCTTGAACCACACATCCACAAGAAAGAGTAGAAGATTAGAACAAGCTCCGATTCCATCGGTTTTGAGTGCATTGAGTGTAAAAGAGTTGAAAGAAAGCTTGAAAACCATCTTTCAATCCTTTTCACCATGAATATGTTCAGATCTATGAAAGATCTTTGTTTATTTGTGTGGAAATCGTTCAGATCTAAGTTGTTCTTGGCGGATTGAAGCCAAAACACGAAGTTCATAAGAACACCATGATGACATCATCCTAGAACACCTCAAATCTAGTGATTTCACGGTAAAAAGTTAAGATTCAAATGATAGAAAGGTGTAGGAGTGCGTGTAGATCAAGAAAGTACAAGATTTAGGTTGAAAACTTACAAGATTCGCGAGAAATCGGAAGAAATAGCGGCTGGAACGAGTGGAGGGGGAGAGAGAGTTGTCAACATCAAGTGATGTGACAAAGGAGGGTATTTATAGGGTTTCTATAAATGGAAAGGGGGAATGGTGGCTGGTCGATCGAGTGGCAGCCCGTCCGGGTGGCGACTCGATCGAGTGGCAACTCGATCGGGTGGCACCTAGGTTGGGTGGCAGCTCGATCGAGTGACACTTCGATCGGGTGGCAGCTCGATCGGCTGACCACTCGATTGGAGTGATGCGCGCGACGAGTTTTGCAGTTTCGATTCGTTTGCTGAGCGTTGTGATGCGATAGAGTTTCCTATTCAAATTACTTTTAATCCCAACTACTCTAGCAACATACAATCATCCTATTTAACTTGCGTTTAGCGTTTGCGATTCAATTGCGATTGAGTTGCGATTGCGTTTCGATTAATCACCACCTCACAAAACATAAATAACATGCACAAGCAACACATAAAGGGCACACACACATAAGAACCATAACCAGAAGCGTAATTCGAGTTGCGAGTGCGATTGCGATAAGCGATAAAGCGATAAAACATGCGATAAATATCGATTAAACCTCGATTAGTAATAAATACTCCACATAATACAACTAACTTATCAGCATAAAAAGACTATCTACAAGTCAAAGAAGTCAAAACAGGAATTGAGCAAGGGGTGACAGATCGCAATTAGCAACCTTGTCTCCCTTTGACTTCAATCTTGACTTTGACTTTCGAAACACGGGGTGTTACAAGTAGCGTAAGCGTTAAACGGTGCGTAACAGTGTGTCGAAAGGTGAACCGGATGAATGGGGACAACCCATCCGAACGGAACGGATGGTCATCCGGACGAATGACCATTCGAACGGATAACCATTCGAATGAGAGTAGTTGTTTGTAAATCGTTTTGAACTTTTGAATTTTTCGTTGTAGCGTTTAAATCAAGTCATCCGGGGATGGTCATCCGGCCGGATGGCCATTCAATCGGATGGCTATTCGATCGAGAGTTTGACAGTTTGAAGTTTTGGTCAAATCGTTTAGTCTTGAAGATTATGAATGGACAGGTTACTCAAACGGATAACCATTCGATCGGATGGTCATCCGATCGGATGGCTATTCGAGTGGGCGTCCTGTTTGTTTGAAAACTTGTAAAACTTTCTAAGTAAAAGTTTCGAGTTTAACGGAGACGACGCGATGACGTGTCAAACAACGGAAACACTCCAAGGCCCAGCTCGTTCGATCGGATGGGAATCACCCTATTCGATCGTACTCACTGTTCTTTTGATGAAGTTTCATGTTCAACCCGTGAATCGGTCGTCTCTCTGGTGGAATTATGTTTTCAGCCCGGTTCTCAACTAGAGAATTAGTAGAGAGCCTGAGTGAGTCTAGATTCCATCGGTTTTGAGTGAAAAATGAAGAAAAGTTTGAAAAAGAGATGAAAAGTTGAAAACAGTTGGTAAATGTTAAAATATGTCGAAATCTCAGCAAGATTCCAAGTTATGAGTGTGGAAATCCTTTAGATCTGAACCAATCTTGATGAGATGATGTCACACCATAGCTTGCATAAGCAACCATGTGAGAACCATCTTCAAGGAGTCCAAATTAGGTGATTTCAAGGTGAAAACTGGTGATTTTGATGGGGGAAGATGATGGAGAAGTTTGTAGTGATGATGGAAGTACAAGATTTAGGGAGAAATACTTACGAAATAGCCTCGAATCGAGCGAAAAGTGCTTGAGAATGACTTGAGAGCGAGTTGGGTCGAATGGAGCTGTCACATCAGTGAACAGTAGCTTTGTACGGGTATTTATAGGGTGAGAGAGGAGAGTAAGGCGGTGCAAGTAAGTGGCGTTTGGGTCGGATGGCCAGTCGATCGGATGGCCATCCGGTCGGATGTCCATTCGACTGAGTGTCCATTCGATCCGCTGAGCTGCGTTTTGTTGGTTTCTGACTTTCGTTTCGTGTGTTAAGCGTTGCTTTGCGTTTAAGCGAGTTGCAAGTAAGCGTTGCGTTGAGATAACCACATAACATTAAACAAATAATCACACAATTAACACATAAAACTAAAAATGCATAAAAGTAAATCCGCGTTTCGAGTTTGCGTTTGCGTTCGCGTTGAGATTGCGTTGCGATGGCGTTTAGTCTAAACAAGCGAAGTAACAATGCGATAAAGTGCGTTTACATAGTAATGTGTTGTAAAATAGCGTTTGAATGCGATAATTGCGTTTTGAATAAGCGTTGTAAAACATAGTTTAGCATATCGTTTAAACCCGTTTGCGATAATCGAAATCTCGAGAGTACAAGGCAATTAAGCAATAAATGACAGATCTAAGTAATGACCCGGAAATTCGAGTTGTTACAATATTGGTTCGTCGGAGTAGCGGCGTAGTACTTTTACGACAGCGGACAACAAGTAGGTTGTTCATGCGGTGGCAACTTGGAAACAACAGAGTTCCGCTCGGGGTATATTGCGAGAGAAATTCGCGAATGAAATCTACAGGCAAGATCTGGCCGGTGACTGAAGATCTAATTTTAAAGATCAACTGTGACAAGAGTCTAGGTTACGGAGCAGGTGAGCCAAGACCTAAATTGAATAATTGAAGAAACACGTAACTAATTATGAGGCTAATCAGTTTGGTTTATGTTCCTACCATGATGGTTAATCTTCTTATGGTTTCCTGAGCTCCTTAATGATTTGAGTTTATCTGCAAAACAAAACAAAACACCGTTACTCGTTAAGAGGGGAATGTGGGGGTTTCCCTCTTAACCGGGCTCCGGCGTGAGAATAAGCGACTGCTTTGGGAGAGAATGAAGTATTAAGAGAGTAGAGGGAATGGAATGAATTAACCTGTGAAGTGAAGGTCTCTATTTATAGCCGGAGAGGTGTAAGAGGGTGTGGGCTGATGGGCCTTGGGCCGGAAGGCGACAACATGGAGGATATGCTCCTTGTCTCACTGGTGTCGACCGTTAGTGGCTTCTAGGAGCTTTATGGAGTTGGCGCAACGTGATTGGAGCCACGTGTCACTGTTGTCGGCCTGGTCGCCCTTCTGCCATCAGCAGGTAAGTGGAGATCGTGGGGCAGTTGTCTCTGCCCTGTGATTGGTGCCACATAGGCGTCCTTCAGTACTTTTTGTCTCCTGCATGTCAGACGATCGTGGAGCACGATTGCGCAGGAACAGAAGGACCTTGATTGGCTCTTTTGCTCTGCCACTTGTACCTTGTGTACTATCTGGAAAGGCCTTGCGCCGTAGTCACGCACGATTCTTGCTGGGCACGTTATTATCATGCGCGCGGCGTGGGCTTTCAGATGTCCCTTTTAGAATGCTAAGTGTTGCTAACTGGAGTTTACTCTTATGTGGACCTCGCGCCGTGTTACGCAGGTATGTTGTAGCTCGCGCGAGGTTGGCGATCAAGAAAATTGCTGATTAAGGAGTATGGTCCTGCGCGACCTTTCAGGGGATTGCGCGGCTTTTTGGGACCATACCCCTTCAAGTCCCCCCAGTCCAGTGCTGCACCATGCGCAAGGCAAGTGGTTGGAGCTCTGGACTTAATAAGGTAAAGTGATGCTTTTGGCTTTGGTAGACGGCGCACGTGTAAGTTGTTGGTTACTACGGCGCGGCTACCAGGCTTGTTGTTAGTTTGAACACGAAGTTTCTATTGATTTTAGGCGGGAAAACCCTCGAAATTTGAATTTCTGACAGGTTGTTGCTAAAGTCGTGGTTGGTGACGCTTGAGTTGACCTCTGACGGTTGTCATCAACTTGTCTCTGACGAATCGTATTTCCGTCAGAGAGTGCAGCCCACGCGCGCGTGGTAACCGTCACTCCGGGAAATATGCCTAACGTGGCGTTTTCTGATTGGCCTTGCTTGCGGCGACCTCGGCACGGTTACCCATCGCATTAAATGCGATGGGTATATATATCCGAAGAGATGAGAGGTTTATCACTTTTCTCTTCTACTATTTCTTTATTTCCTCTCAAAACTTCTTTGAATCTTCAAAGTTTGAAGAACTCGTTGCAGCAGATCTCTTCAAGTTCTTGAAGAACATCGTCGCAGATTATTAGGCTTGTTTCCAGATCATTAAAGATTCTTGTCTTATCTCTTGATGGCTGAGGAACAGCACGAAGATAACCCCGGAGAAGAAGGTCATGTGCCTGTTCTCCGGTGGGACTTAGGGCTCTTTGAACAACTTTCCCGTAGTTTCCGGTTCCCACCTGAGTGGGATGCCCGGTACCCCGGCCAGAACCAGACGGCCGCTGATGCACCGCCGGGGTACATCACCTTGTTCGAAGACTTCTTCCATCAGGGCAATTTTCGGTTGCCGGCGACTAACTTCATGGCTCATGTTCTTCAATATTATGGGTTCCATATATCTCAAATGAGCCCACCCGGAATGGTTCGGGTTCGACACTTCGAGTTCTTGTGTTGGGCTCATGGCATAGAGCCAACTGTTGATAGGTTCCGGGTTTTCTACCAACTTCAGAGAAACATGGGTTTTTATTCCTTCTCCAGCCGAGGCACGGCGAAGAAGATACTTTTAAACCCTCCTAAGAGTTTCCATGACTGGAAACCTAAGTTTTTCTATATACGGGAGGAGGTAGTTCCGATACCCATGACGTTTCGCGCCTCGACTGAAGCGATCGTGAAGGAAGACCTGGAGATCCCCAAGACTGAGGCTTGGTATCGGGAGCTTACTGCCACCCCAAACCGAGTGTTTGGGGAGAATGTCTTGGTAGCGGCGCGGATGAGTGATCAGTGGCTGCCTGATAGCAAGGAGGTTCCTATTTTAATGATTGATGGCGAAGGTTAGTAATTTTCTTATTTTTACTGATCTTTCCGGGCTTGCGTTTTTCCCCCTTTTTTTTATACGATTTATCTTGTAGAGGTGCGTTTGTATCAAGCTGCCTTCGCCACTTTCGGCGGTAAGATGGGCGTGCGCCCGCTTCAAGACGGAGAGCAATATTGGTATGACCAAATAAAGGATAACTTTATGTATCCTGTTGCTGATGCGTTCACCTCGCCGCCTACTGTAAACGAAGGTGCGCACATACCGAACCCTCGCCCTTTGCGCTCTGTGACTTCTGCTGGGAAAGAGGTTATCTATCTTTCCAGCGAGGAGTCAGTAGGATCCTCGAACGGAGAGCTAAGTTCGTGGTCTAACGTCTTTGCAGCTGTGTTGCGCGACTTGGGTATTGACCCGGAAGAGAAGAAGAAGAAAAAACCAGTGAAGAAGAAGAAGAAAGATGCTGAGGTGACCAGCAAGGGTGCTGGGGGTAGTCGCGCAACCACTGATGTTGCGGGTAAAGGTATTTTTCGCCTCCGTCAGAGTGACTTGAGAGGTTTCGTGATTGTTAGTGACTCACTTGAAGGTTTGTCGCGCGCAGGCGGAAAGAAGTCTGGAACTGGTGGCTCAGGGAGCGCGGGTTCTCGCAACCCGGACGCTGGCGCTAATCCTTCCACTGCCGGGCATGAGGAAGAGGAAGAAGAAGAAGATGCTGCTGAGAAGTTGGTCAGCAGAAAGAGGAGTAGAAGCGCGACCACTGCTGGTACGGCTGTTGCGCCGGCAGCTGGAGGGGCCTTGGTGCTTGGGAAACAGAGTAATCTGCGTTCCCTTTATAGATTCTCTCCTGGTATGCTCCTGATTTGTCTTTCCTTTTGTTGCTTTCTTCTTAACCCCTTAGTTTCTGCAGAAACCAAGAAGAAGACCCCGGAGAAGGGTGTTGTGTTTACTGAGCCAGAGCCAAAGAGGCCGAAGATTACCGTTAAATCTTCTAAGGCTGCTGGTGCTGAGACTGCCAAAGACAAACATGTTGCTGCAGGTGATACGGCGAAGGATGTTGAAGAGAAGAGGAAAGCTGACGAAGAGCGTAGGAAGAAAGCTGATGAGGATAAGAGGAAGAAAGCGGAGGAGGAGAAAAAGAGGAAGGCTGAGGAAGATAGGAAAGCTGAGGAGGATCGGAAGGCTGAGGAGGCGAGGAGGAAGAAAGCCTCTGAAGTGGAGAAGGAGAAGCAAAAGGCTGTTGAAAAGCCTAGTGGTGATTCCTTGAGGTATACCGGTACCGCTGCTATCACTATCCAAGAGAAAGCGCAGGGTCCGGAGGTTTTGAGCGTTGCGGGGTCCGCAAAGCCCCGTCAAGAGAGAAGGAGAGATCCTGAGGTTGAAAAACCTACCCGCCCTTCGTATGTTTCTAGTGGCGCGAGTTCTGGTGGCGTTGGGGGTTATAATCCACAAGCTATCGGGGCGAAGGATATCGTCGGTGATATCTATTACAAAAGTTATACCGAAGAGGAACGCGGTAATGCTCCCCATCAGGCTCCCTGGAGCTTGAGGCAAAAGGACACTTTTCAAGAGTTTGGCCCTTGCCGCGATTGGTTCTTCAATTCTTTCACTCCTGGAGAGGTTAACCGGCAAAGGGCGAAGACTCATGAAGCGTTGTACCGTACTTATATGCTCGGGGAGGCGAATGCTCGGGTTGCTAACCAGGAGATTGTGCGGGAGTGGCGAACTATGGTTAGGGAGCGGTCGGATTGGGAGAGGTACCGTGAGCGGATGTTGAAGCGTATAAGCGAGTTTGAGAAGTCAAAAGCCGCCCTTGATGAAGAGAAGGCCAAGCTTGAGGCTGATAAGAAGGCGGAAGACTGGGGGCGCGAGGGCCTGAAGAACAAGCTTCATGTTGCTGAACAACAGCTGGCTAAGGAGAAAGCTGAGTTTAAACGCATATGCGCGAAGGATAATGAGCGTGCGACTGCGGATCGTAACAAGATTGTCAACCTTGAGGCTAAGGTTGTGGAGTTGACATCGCAACTCGAAGATGGGCAAGCTGCTAAGGTTGCTAGGGAGCAACTTGAGGTTTGTGCAACTTAAGACTTTTTCCTTGTGTGCTTTGTTTGCAATGTGCTGAGCCTTGTCTCTTATTTTTGTTTTAGGCTGAGCTTACTAGAGTAAAGACTCAGTTATCTAGTAAGGACAAGGATCTCCAGGCCAAGGATATTGAGATTGCCGAGCTGAAACGTCGCCTAAACGATCAGGTTGACAAATGCGAATCCTTAGAGATCGATCTCGAAGCTGAGAAGGTCAAGGCAACCACTGCTGAAGAGGCTAAACAAAGAGCTGAAGAAGCGCGTGATGTTAGTACCAAGGCCCTTAATGTGGCGCAGACTAATTATGCTGAAGCTCAGGGCATCGTTGATACTCTTATTTCTGAGGCCGAATGGATGCGCGGCCGTGGAGTAGTGTTGGTATGCCTGCTCCTTTTCTTTTTCCCTTAAAAAGTGTTTTTCATTTGCTAGGAGTTGCTTTTAATGCGCTGTCTTCATTACAGCTTGCCAACTCTATCCTTAATGCTGGAGAACTGGATCGCGCTGTCGCTGCTCTGACGGACGCCGCGCGAGCCGTCGGTCATCGCGGTGGTTACCTTGAATGTGCTCAGCACGTAGAAGAGGTGTTTGGACAGGAGTTTGATATTAGTCATTGTTCAGCGACTGATCAGGCTAGCGCCGAGCTGACACGTTCTGAGAATGCTTATGATCATTTGTCACTGCCCGTGATGGACTTGGTTGCGAAGGCTTTAGAGCGTGATGACTGGTGTCACCGTCTTAAGGCCATCCTTGATCCCCCAATAACTGTTGAACTGTCAGATGAGGAGCCGGCTGGTGATGATGGTGGGAATGATGGTGATGACGGTAAACCTGATGATGATGATGGCGATAAGCATGACGGCGATGAAGGCGATAAGCATGATGGCGATGGGAATGATGAGTTTGAATAGGCTTGGGAACACTCTTTGTGCCTTGTAAAAAATTCCAGTAGGTTTCTGATGTAACCCCTTGCGCGGGCGCGCTTTTATCTAATGAATGACATTGTGTTTCTATAAGTGTTGCGCGGTTGCGCTTATTAAATAGTATGTTTGCTTATTTTCCGTTACAATTATTGCACTGTTGCTAGAAACTTTGGTTAAGTTAGCGCGAATAAATGTAAGAGAGGCTCTTGTGCGAGCGTAACTGGAGTGTTTTCGTGTTAATCAGAAGTTTAACATGCATTTGTAACGAAATAAGTCGGGTATTGATAAAATAGCATGTCGTATGCTTTCATTGATTACGTGGGCGCTTAGGCCGAGGTACATTGCTTGTAACATAAAAGGCGTGTAGCCAACATAAGAAAGTAAAGGGCGCGTAGCCGACATTAGTGGATAAAGGCTCAGGGCCTAATATAGTCATATATAGCATTTGCGCAGTTGTTGCGCATTCCACGTGCGCGGGATGATGTGTCCATCCAGGGTGCGCAATTTGTAAGCCCCTTTTCCTAGCACTTCGTGCACCAAGTATGGGCCTTCCCATTTGGGTGCTAGTTTTCCTGGGCGTTCGGCGTTTGAAGCTTCGTTATCTCGAAAGACATATTCCCCTGGAATAAAGGTACAGATGCGGACTCGCGCGTTGTAGTACCTTTCCACTTGGGTTTTGTACTTGGCTTCTTTGATTCGCGCGATTTCGCGCCTTTCCTCTAGCAAATCCAAGTCGAGACGACGTTCTGCCTCGTTGTCGATTGCGTTGACTGCTGTCAAACGCGGAGAGGGCAGGCCGACTTCTGCCGGGATAACCACTTCTGAGCCATAGACTAGGCTAAAAGGGGTTTCGCCGGTACTTGTTTTCGGCATGGTTCGGTGAGCCCACAAGATACTCGGGAGCTTATCTACCCAGCCTCTTCGCTTTGTGCCCAGTCGGGCCTTAATCCCCTCGACAATACACTTGTTTACACTTTCAACCTGCCCGTTGCCTTGAGGATGTGCAACGGAGGAGAAAGTGTGTTCGATTCTCATCTCCTTCATCCAATTCTGAAGGTCTTCAGACGCAAAGTTGGTGCCGTTATCAGTTACGATCTTGAGTGGGAGGCCAAATCTGCAGATGATGTGTTCCCAAATGAACTTGCGCACCATCATGGCTGTAGTTGAAGCAAGGGCTTTGGCCTCCACCCATTTCGTGAAGTAATCGACGGCCACTATTATAAACTTGACAGCGCCGGGAGCGTCTGGGAAGGGTCCTACCATGTCAATTCCCCACTGCTGAAAAGGCCAAGCAGTGGATACGGGGATCAGGTCGTTTTTCGGGCGCAGGGTTTTTGGGGAGTGCCGCTGACAGGAGTCGCACTTGCGCAGCTCCTTCAGGGCATCCACATGCATCCCTGGCCAGTAGTACCCAGCGTTCATAATCTTCGCAACAACCATGCGTGGTCCCGCATGGATGCCGCAGATTCCTTCGTGAATCTCCCTTATCAGATAATTCGCATATTGGGGGTCCACGCAGCGCAGTAGTGGCCCCAAGAAGGACTTGCGGTATAAGATACCACCATTCATTTCGTACTGCAGAGCTTTGTTCTGAATCTTTCTTGCCTCTGCTTTATTCTCTGGGAGTATTCCTTCTTTCAAGTACTGAATGATAGGGGTCATCCAGGATGGCTGCCCTAACTCGATCACATTGACTTGTCGTAACAATACTGACGGGTTCTTGAGTACCTCAATCCTTACATCAACCTAGTTATAACTCCCGGAACCCACTAAATAACTAGGAATATCAACCTAGTTAGTCTAGTGTCTTAAAAATAATGAGGAACTTGATGTAGTAACCTTTATAAACTTGGATAAAGTTGAGGGACTAAAATGGTTAAAGTGGGAAAATGGGTTTTATTAATTAAAATCTAAAAAACACCAAAACACACACCATTGTGTGTGTCCTGGTCGTACAAAACACAGAGCCAAGAAGAGCTCTTAAGCTAAAACCCTAAAACACAGAAATTCATCAAATTGAAGGAGCAAATCTAGTCCAAATCAAAATCCGAGTATGAATTAGTGATCTCCATTGAAAAAGGAGTCACGAGGTATGTAAATTTCTTGGTAAATCTCTAGTTGAAATTCTGAGCAAACCTAGAGAATTCGAATCTAAGCTTGCATGTATGTTGTTTGGATGAAATTAGGGATGAAACTATGTCTAGTAGTAAACCCTAGCCATGTAATTGTTGAATTGATGTTCATTGTTGTGAATTCATAATCATACACTCATAAGTCAAGTGGGTTTTGATTATGTAGAAAAGATGATAATATAGTTGTGTTAGAAATCATCATAAGTGATAGTAGATGCAAGATATTTGAACAAATTTCAAGTTTGAGTATTTGATCATACATGATAATGGTTGAATCTTGATGTTAATCTTGGTAAAAATGACTAATTGTGAACTAGTTAGCAAACGTGTAGAATCATGCCCATTAGGTGTTTGTTATAATGCCTAAATGAGAACTAAGTGTTGATAATGTGCCTAATTGAGTCTTGTGAACTTGATAGTGCAATCATATGTGTTAATTGGTGATTTGACTTTTAAATAGTCAAACCGATCATTAATAAGATCGAATGGTATTTGTGATAGAAAATATGTAAGATGGAATGGTCATAATTAATGATGACTAATATAACCGTCTTACGAATTATAATGATAGTTTGACGCTTGACAAGCTAGGTGGAGGCTTGGATAGGAGGCGGGTCAAACGAAGCAAGAATGGCGGAAAAGCATAATTCGGATGCAAGGTAAGTATAGCTTACACTAGTCTTAAATTGTGGAATGTTTTCTTATCATATAAATATTGAATGAGGTATCTAAACGATTGAAATATGATGTTCCGTCGTGTAGTCGAACGGAACAAGCAAATCAAAGATGATAGAAACCATAATAATGGTTAAAAAGAAGTAAATCGATAAATTGGTCATATTATGTCGAAAGAAATACACGGTTTATAATTAAAATTCCCGTATGGTGTTAAACGGGAAGAGTCATGTAGAGGAGATGATAATAAATATCATTTCGCAAAGTTAAATGGTCTTTTCGGCCAAACGGGTCAAAAGGTGCAGACAACACCTTTTGACTATATAGACTAATGATTCTTTTGTCGAGTCATATGCTTACAGGAATAGATATCCAATGGATATTCGCATCGTTCTTAATTAGCGAATATAAAGCAAGGTAATAAAATCAGGTCTATTTGTTGATCCGAGCCAGGTACGTTATTTATGATGTATGTAAAAGCGCTAATTTGGTCGAATAATCGGTGATAACCCTTCATTGTAAAAGAAGGACCAAAATCGACCAAAACGCCCTTGTAGGCTAAATTGAACAAACAACCCTTAGAGGTTGTTTGGAAAGGAGTCTTATGATTAAACAAAAGTTTAGAACGAGTATAGGTAGTGAAAGATGTAATTCTTGGGCTAAAAGACTCCATATGAGTCTTTGCCGTAAAATGATATTTCAAGGGAAATAAATCCGGAACACATAGATATCTACTTTAAATCCAACACACATTTAGTTGTGATGGGAGAGTACTAGATAAGAAATATAGGTTACAACGCTAGATTTGAATAAAAGTGAAATTTGAGTTTAAAAGTGCTTAAATTATCCTTAACGGGTCATAATAAGCATACGAGCGAAAACGGGTTTAAATTGTGTAATAAACCTATGATTAGAACTTAAAATGGTAGGTAACATTAAATTAAAGAGATGTAGGCGATATAGAAGTCAAACAAATACGTTTGTTTGATAAAATGCGTAAACGGGTCAAATTTTTGGTAAAAGAGTAATAAGCCGAAGACTTAAAGGTCTTAATTTTTATCAAGCCGGATGTCGGATTTTAACTCCATATGATGGAGAATCAAATTACAAACATGTAGGAAGAAACGGTAGGTTAAACGGATAAGCGGTTTGAAAGATACGAAAGATTTCGTGTCAAATTACGACGAAATAGAGAATCAGGATGCAGAGTCCACCGTAATTTACGGTCCCACCGTAAATTACGGTGGAGTTAAATTGTTTACGGTGTAACTGGTCTGATTTACGGCAGAAGAATGGAAACCCAGGGGCCACCGTAATTTACGGTCCCACCGTAAATTACGGTGGATATAATTTTCTTATATTTTGTTTTTTTTCATTTGGAAATCAAATGTTTCCCGGACATTGTTCGGACCTGATTTAAACTTTGTAAGACTAAAGCATTTCATGTTTATGAAATGTAGGTACGCCTTGGATGCCGGAAGACGATCAAGCTCAGCGAAGAACCGAACACAATAAAGACACACGCTTCCGCACTTTGCCACGTTGTAAAATTTAAACAACAAATTTGATCATGTTACCTAGAATAACTTATGAATTGTAAAAGTTTAAATAAACCCGTATTTTTATAGTATGTGTAGCCTTAACTACACATCTAATTGTTGGTATTCACACGATAAACGTTAAATAGAAACTAGGGTGTTACAAGTTGGTATCAGAGCCTTGGTTTAAGAGATTCGAGTATGGTTGGGAGGAACCATGCTTGGACTTAAACCTTATGCTCTTGACAAAGAATAGTGTTCGGTTCGAAGCTTGATCGCAAATCCGGTAAGTACAAGTACGTTATTAGTTAGTATGCTTAAGTGTTGTAAACAACACATAGAGCTATCGTGTGGTATACGTTACCCCAATTTAAATGATTGTTAGAGTTGACGAAAATACGCGCGTTGACGTGTATAGTAGAAAATGCCTTGTATTATAATACGGGCGATTATTGAAGTTGACTTTACTAACTTTTGTGAATGTTTTAAATGAAGGACACTCGCGTTTGAAGACGACGAGAGTCAAACAAATTATGGATATGATGATGGAACGGTCCGGGGTACGACAGAAAGAGCATACTCATTAAGGACCAAAATCGCGTAACGGTCGCGAACAAGACTAATGACAAGAGAAGCCCGTTAGGGCAAGCATCACCAGGTGCACACTTTTAAATTTAATCGCACGAGTCGTTATATGCAACAAACACGTAAGTAATAACGGTTGCATACACATATGACAGAACTTGGAAAACCTGATTTCCAAGAGAAATTTAATAGGAAATGTGTTATTCACAATGATGAATAACAAATGAATAACAAGACTTGTTTATATAGAAACTTGGACGAGAGTGATCATCCAAGCAAGTATTCTCAATACAAATCCTATTGAGAAAATTTATGATCACATCAATGAATGCGAATAAATGTTCATAAAAAGGGACATTGTACATGTTCAAGGATAAACGATTAAAACTAATAATTGTTAACTAACAATTAAATAGAGTTTTACCAAATGAAACCATAAACATGGAGACAATTTGAGGAGTTACTTACATGGGACGTGATGTGGTAATTATAATAAGGTCACGCGTACCACGTGTTGATCGCTTACTCTGGCCAAGTAAGTAGTGAACACATGATAGCATGAGCTTCTTATAATGAGCACAGTTATGTCCGATGTGGTAATGGCGGGGTGAATGGGACTAATTAAAAAGTACCCAAATGAAGCAGATAAGCAAGATATTTGAAAATAATGTAGACGCACAA